>VXBX01003153.1:90831-118139 GCA_013400415.1 Scytalopus superciliaris | reverse complement strand
TTTTTTTTTTTTTTGGTAAGTGTAGGATACATAAGTGACCCAGTCTTCCCTTTGAATAATTGATGTGACAAAATTAATAACTCATAAATGAGGTTATACCGCTGCCATCTTGCTAATGACACTGGCAATGCAATGGAAAATTTTATCATTGCTGTCTGTGTCAGAGTCCTAGAGTTGAAACATTTAAGCCAGGCTGTTGAAAATACCCACTCATTTTGTTTTCTGTGTGATTTTGATGAAAATATATTTAAATTTTACACAAAAATACTGTGCGAGTTACTTGAAATTGGATGAGCATTTCCAGTAACCAAAAGAGATGTGTTAAAACTTTACCATTTGGCTGTATATTATTATATATTGCTATTATTATATATGTTAGCATATTATAGGAATATTAAAGGTGTAAGACATTGTATTTGCTACTTAAGACTGTGTTACTAAATTTGTTCAGAGGGAATTATGTCTTATAAGACCAGAAGGGATCACTATAGTCTGACTTCCTTCACAAAAACCCTGCAACAATTCCTTGAATTACTTCCTATTTGTGCTAAAGTAGCATTTAAAAGACTTGCCATTGCATAGTTATATGAATAAATATGAATGCAAGTAAATATGACTTATGGAAGAAAACGTTTGAGGTACAAAGAGGTGTAAGGATTTTACCTAGTCCTCACACAACACTTGAAACCCATGATTTCTCAGAGGCCGAGCTCAAGGCTTTAGTTTCTGGTCTGGTTTTCTAATCTCTGTCATATTTTCTTATATTATTTGTTTATTATTGCTCTTTCTTGTAGGAAGAGGATCATCTAATTCCAAGTTGCCATCTGTTCCTACAGTTTCTTCAGTGCCTGAGGATTCTGCATCAAATATGAGGTAATTCTTCAATTGAACATCTGAATAACAGTGCTGTGGCTCATATTTTTGATACTACAGTTGATATTCTGATTCCACATAACATAAGAATGTTCTTTTTGCTGATATTCAATACCTAACGAAGGTTTGGGAGAATATTGAGTGTCAGATTATTAATTCCTTCTTATACATGCTTGTCACTCAGGTGTTGTCAAAATCTGTGTTCATTTTTGTGAACTTTCAGTAACTTCCTTCTTGTGTTACTAATCACATGTATCTCTCTACTAGTATTACAGACAGGCTTGAACATGCCTTGGAAAAGGCTGCCCCACTTCTGAGAGAGATTTTTGTGGATTTTGCTCCCTTTCTTTCTCGGACTCTTTTGGGCAGTCACGGACAGGAGTTGCTGATAGAAGGTACAAGTAAGTTTCCATTTAAAAAAGGGGTTCTTTATGTATGCTTTGTTTTGCCTTGGAGACTCAAAATTTGTTTATTTAGAAGCTTTCTTCCTGCCTTTCCAAACAATGCTGTCCACTGGATCTCACTGCCTCCCGTTCCTTCTGGCTTTAGTTGTCTGAGGTCATTGTCATTGCCTCCTCATCTTTACCATCTCTGCACCCTCTTTGTGTCCATCTCATTTCATAATGTCCTGTATCTCATTATGAGAAACCAACTACAATTGTCTCTTCCTTAGTCTTCCAGCTCTTCCAGCAAATTGTCTTGTAGAAGCTGGTGTATGAAATGTGTTTTGTGTGCCTTAAAATAAAATTTGGTGTCATGGTCATTGCTTTGATGCAAAGTAAAGTATGTGATGTAGAAAGTTAAGCACATAGACCTTGAATTTTTACTGTGATGTTGTAGCAGAAGACTTCTTGGGAACTGTGTCAGTAGAGCATGTTCTGGTCTATCTCTCTCATGTGAGTCTACTTCTGCCTTCCTGGTTTCTAATTGGAAGGCAGGCATACAGCTGAGAGGAATACATATCAGTGTTGAGAATAATTCTCTGGTACTTCTGAAAAGATAAAGATTTATGTCTCCTCTTGGTGAAGAGTGGCCTAAAATGATGGAGATTTAGATGACAGAGTTTTTTTCCTACTGGTGGATTTCTCTGTGTGAAAACAAGACTCGGTTCTGCAGTGCAGACATCAACATCCTCAATTGAAAATATCATGTCTGTTGGAACACTGTGAATTTAATAGTGAATGCCAGTTTTTCAATTTCCTCATAATTTGTCTGTATCATATGCTTTGTCCACTGATTTTTAGAGTGAAAGTTGCAAGTTCTGTCCTCTTAAAGAAGTGGCCTGAATTAGAGCCTGAGCTTGTTGGAGTTTCCAGGGATGATAAGTGTGCTCATGGTAGAACCTCCTGGTTGCTTAACTTGGGCTGATCACTTGCACGTGAGCTGTATTTGCACTAATAGATCTAGTTTCTTCCTAGGGAATTAAAGTTCTTAAAAACAGTTTTGGAACTGCTTCTTTGGCAGTCATCCTGCATGTAGTGCTGAATATGGTTAACATTGTCAGAAGCACAATTAGAGTATCAAGCACTGCCAAGTGTTTGACTGAAGACTGCTGATATCAAAATTGAGACTTTGTTAAGCTTCCTTGAAATTAAAGTTATTTAGTTCAGCAATTTAGCTTGCTTATTGTTTGGGGTAGGAAGAAAAGGAAGGAAGAAGTGTATGAATTGCCTTTTGTGAGACTCAAGAAGATGGGATTCTGCTTGTTTTTATACACAGGCATCATTTTAGCTGATAAACATTTTAATGGAAGCTCCATTGTGAACAAATTTATTTAATTCATTTAATAAGAAAAACCAGAAAAGTGTTTTTTTTTTTTTTTTTCTCAATGCTCTGTTTGCCAGGAAAGTAAATATCTTATTTAAGGACATTTTGTCTTCTCTGAAGATAAATGATAATCTGGTTGCAAAGTATTTTGACTGTAGTATGGGTTATACACACAGATAGATGAGTATTTCATAGATTGGATGACCAAAAAAAAAGGCAGAACAATTACTGGGAGTGTGTTAACTGTCTAGACAAAAATATACACATGAAACCAATTTCTGGGCCTAAAAACCAGTTACAGAAAAACCCCAAACATAACACGAATACAAACAATAATAGTCAAATTAGTTTATAAACAGTTGAAAATATATATAATAGGTTACTGCTTGCACTTCTGCTAAGGTTTAGTGTGGGGTTAAGGGTCAAAGTACTAATAAGAGTGTTTGGGATGTCTGCTGCCATGAAACAAAATGGAAACTTGATTGATAGCTGGGGGCTGAAAGGAGAACGTGCAATGGAGAAAGCAAAGGTCATAAAGCCATTTCCCTTCTCTGCATATATAATGACCCAATCCTTCAAGAAATAGCAAAATGTAGATACAGTGGATTAATATAACATATGTTAACCACACTTCTGATCATTTTGACATACAAACATTTATGAAACTGAATAATGGAGGTAATGTGTTACTATTAGCTGTATTAGTGGTATGAAAAATCCAGTTTTCTTTTGTCTGTCAAAATGCTTCTAATCTATTGCACTTCAGAACAGTTTGTGTTAATAGCTGGCGCCCTACTAGCATGCATTTATGTATACTTTTTCCTTTTTGTAGGTCTTGTGTGCATGAAATCTAGCAGTTCAGTTGTGGAGCTGGTGATGCTTCTTTGCTCTCAGGTGAGACTTAGGCAATAATGTCTGAAATTGCTGTCTTTGAACACGGTGGAAATTACAGTTAAAACTTTACTTTAGATTTGACTTTATATTTAATATGTAAAAAGATAATGTACAAAGCCTTTTGATTAGAAACAAAATTATAGTAATTGTGTCTATTCAGCTGAAGAGAGAAGATATGAATGGGTATGTTGCCTTACTATTGAGCACTTACATAACCTTGAAGATGATGTGCCTAAGCAATTCTATGCTGTCATTTTTGTAAGATAAAATAGGATCAATAAAATATTAAAGAAACATTGATTTCTGCATCTTGACATGCTGAATCCTCTGGGGTAAATAGAATTTTTCCTATTGTGTAGAGGTTATGAAACAAGTGATAAATACTTCGGAAATCTTGTCATTCTTAATTGATTTGACAAGTACTAAGAATTTGAGAAAAATTTAAGTAAGCAACCTTGGTTGTCAGATGTTTGGTACATTCTACACTCCTAAAGGCAAAGTGACTTTAGATATTGAAAAACTTCCCTGTTCCCATGGCTAGAGCCAGAGCCTTAGGAATTTTCTTAAAATTGTGTATGCTATTAATTGGATTTTCTTTTTGGGTTTCTTGCTTGCTTGCTTTTTTTTTTTTTTTTTTTTTTTTTTTTTTTTTTAAATTGATAATTTTTTTTTTTTGTAATTAAATGGATGACTGTTTTTATTGAGCCTTTCTTTGGTGCCTTAAAAATTATACCTTTCTGGTAGTAAATTCCCCTACTTAAAACTTTAAAATAGCCTTTTTTAATGGGAATGGTATTGGTCTAGAGGTCAAGGGTTCTGACCCATTTCAAAACCTTTGACCTTCATTTACAACCCTTATGGTTTGCTTGCCTGACGAGTAAGGATAATGCAAAATTAATGTTTCTTCACATCGATTTATTCGTTTTAGTGCCTATATTGCCAAATTTATTTAGAGTGTGCTGATAGACATTTCATGAATACAAATGAAAGAATCATAGAAGGTGTGAAAAATCGATAGTCTACATTGTCAATAAAGTGCAATAAGAACAATTACTTCTAGAGATTACACCTAATAGATTTTACAATGAACTAGTGAAGAGTAGTTATGTTTTCTAGTGGGGTTATTATTAATGAATGTAACTAGAACTTTGCTCATCTAGTTTTCCATCTACCTCAGGAAATGTAATATCTTTTTACCCCGAAAGGAATGTAATATTCCTTATGGAACTTTCGGAGTTTAGAGATTGTTATTTTACATGTGGCAGTTCTGGAAGTGAACATTGTACACAACTTCCAGAATATGAACTTGCAGCTGATTGAAGTTAGAAAAGAATCCTTGCTACCAAGAAATCTGTATACAAATTTTGCCGTTCGTTCATTGATGTGTTAGAGCAAAACTAATCTGACTATTCAATATGTGTCTGACAGCCTGATATTGCCATTTAAAAAGATTAGTTTTTGGTATCCACTGTGCTTGTATCAATAATTAGTGCTTGACCTTTCCCTCTTTTTTTGGTGGGGTAATCTAATCTTTCTTAAAATCATGTTGTGCTCTGTACTGTACTTGTTTGGTTTTGGGAAGTGGAAAGGATAAGGAATAAATGACGTGCTCTAATGCATCTATTTGTCATATGTGTCACAATGCCTCTTAATGCTAATCTAATCAAATTGAAGCCATCGCGATTGCTCAGCAGTGCTGGGTGCAGACACTGAGGTTGTTCTTTGTGAAATAGTAGGAATAAACCAATAAAGTCGCAGAGACCTCAAAGTCTTTTTAAAGTTACAAAGCAGCTGTAATTTTTGGCAGAATATGAAAAATGATGTGAGAAATGAATCTGAAATTAGCTCCAGATGTATACAGATTGTTCTGGGGTGATAATTACATTTTTCACTTTGAATTTTCCTAATTCAAAGAGGTCAGCGTGGCAATCACAGAAGTGATTTATTTTGTTAAGAAGTGAACTGTCTTTTGCTACATGAAAGCTTGAGAGATATGAAATTGAATTTCAAGCCGACATTTTACAGATACTGGGAGGAGATGGGGTTGAGCTTGATTGATTTTTTTTCTTTTTTTTTTTCCTTTTTATTTTCTTTTTTTTTTCCTATGAGCTAGGGTGGGAAATGAAGTGATATTCTTTTGCTAAAATTTTAATTAATTTTTAAGAGGAGATGGAGAGGATGAAGTGCCAAAGATCAAAAGATCAGGTCAAAAACCAGTTTTTAATCACATAAATAATGTGGCATAGTTACAAAGTAAGTATCTGCAAATTTGATTTAAAACTTCACAAATTTGTCAGCCATCATTTTATGAAATTGAAAGATTGCTCTGATTAATCTTTGGTGTTTTTATGATAACCTCTTTTCCAAATTCATTTTAAACGTTGTATATATGATACAAGCCCTTGGATTGTTTTTTCTGAAACACATGACATTTTTCTGATGTTTATTTAGATTTGTGGCTGAAATATTTTTTTTACTTTCTCAGAAGTGCAAAATGGAATAATACTATCTCCCAAGTAATTTTCTCGTAAAACTGTGGGGAAAAAAAAAGCTCTTTCCTAGGTGAAGCGATTTAAAAATAGCATTGAGAGGTACCATTCTATGGAACTATTTGTGACACTGAGTTAATTTCTTTTCTTGTTTAAATTTCTTCTCTTTAGGCATATTAGAAAAGACCATTGCTTTTGTGTTTGTTTAGAGTTTGCATGTTGGAATACTGCTTTCTGTTTAACACAAGGTGAAAAGAGAAACAGGTGGTTTCAGATTCACACAAAAGGCTTTTTCTAAGACAAAAACAGTTGTGTTTTTTGATAGACACGCTGCGTTTTGAGACTTGTCTCTGTGTGTGTACTTACATTTCTATAAATCTATCAAAACATAAAGAATCCTTCATTTAATATTACTGCAAAGTGTTCCTGCTTATTTGACATTAATATCATTTTTGAAAGAGTCAACGTTGCATTCAAGGCCACTTTATAAAAGCGTTGTGTTGCTCATCCTAATTCAGTCTGACACACATTCCAATAACACTACCTCCCTTCTAGGGCTTAAAACTAAATTTATGGCTGAGCATTGTGAAGTGCATCATTTAAAAATGGTTTCAACCCAAAACATCTAATAAATAAATAATGTGTATGGCTACTCAGTAGCAGACTTTCCAGACTAGAAATCATTCCATCGGATACTCAACAGTCCACTATCGGAGAGGGCTGTCAGATAAATCTTATAGTAGCTGCATTCATGTCCTGTAAATCACATGTTATTGTCTGAGCCTTCTGCCAGGTCATCTATTCTTTTCCCATTTATCAGAAATGCATACAGTACAGTGAACCTCGAAGCACCACCTCGTCTGGCCTGGCATCCCGTCAGGGTAATTAAACCAGCCGAAAGAGAGAAGTCCTATGTCTCTTATCCCTTCCAAATGAGCCACTTCAGGGTGTCGAAGGTGCTCATGTGCAATTGTGAGATGAGACTTCTGCAGGGGGAAACTCGTGTCACCCCTGGAGAAAGCATTTTCATCTAAAAGGACTCTGTGTGCCTAAAATGAAAGGGGCTTGTGTGAATTGAGTGCATATCCATAAAGCAAATCAGCTACTGTGCTTCCTTTCATTTGTCAGATGTTTTCTTGAAATACATGACTAAGTAGGAAAAACTCTGATCTTCCCTCTTCTCTCGTGAAGGGTTTAAAAATATTTCTTTCTTCCTCACATGCATGAAGCAGTCATCCTATTATTGTAGCTCCAAGGTGAAAAGGTACAAAATAGGTTCCATAATTTTCCTTGATGCCTTTGAATTTACAAAATCTTTGGCACTTGAAAAATGTCTCTTTCTGTAGTAAATCAACTGAATCGTCAGTGGAATATGTGTAAGAGAACTAATTAGATGGTTCTTGTCAGGTTCATGTTTGACTTAAGAGCTTTTTTCTACTGAATCTAAATTCGCTGGACTATAAAATAAACTTAGACTAACTGACTCAAATACTGTTCAGCTCTTGAATAATTTTCTAAAATTGGTGTGTAATCTTTTTAAAGGGTTGCAGTTAAGAATTAATGAATACTGCAGCAACTTTTATGACCCCTCTGCCACCACTGCCCACTCATGCGCCCTGTGTGCTGGTTGAAGATATTTTGCCTCTTGGTTCCTCCTTCCTCTGACCACTGTTGTTTCAAAAGGACTTAAGGCACGTTCTTGATAGCTCATGTCAGATACATAAAACCAAGACCAATGTTTTAATACATTTAATCTCTAGATAGCTTATCCTCTAGAAATATTAATATGAAATATTGCAATGTAACTACATAGCCTTAGCTGTTGGGTATATACTGGACCTTGGTAAGGTGTATCTTTCATGAGGAGGTGAAAGAGGGAAGCATAAACTCTGGTACTCCAGATTTGTTTTGTGAGTGGAGATAGCATCTGCTCATATAGCCCAATGAAATATGATTATGGTTGAACATGTTTTTGCTCTGTGCTGGTAGTTTCTGGAGTTATTTTTTGGAGAGAAAAGCATGATCCATGTGCATTTTAAAAATACAGCAGAGGCTGATTAGTAATATTAGAGCAGAAAAAAATTGCATTGTGAAAGTTGATCTGGCTGCTTCTCTAGGGAAGCTTATAGGTATTCAGCTTTTTTTTTTTCCTCTTTTCCATGCTTTTTATCTAACTCAGCTCCCCAAACCAGTCATCACTGGTTAGGTGGTGAAGATTTTGCCCAAGGTGTTTCTCTAGTTTGATCTTTCATATCCTACTACCCCCCTTCACTAATGGATTCTGTTGCTTGTAGAGAAGTCAGGATACATCTTTGGCATGGGCAGTGTCTTGGTCCTATCATATCTCTTACTTTGATAAGGAATCTTAATTATTTGAGCAATATCAGCATGAGGCATGCAGTCATGCACTCATATGAACAGTATGATAGTATTATTTTCCCTAAGGAAGAGCAATGGGATGGTAGTTACGATTTGGATTTTTTCATACCCTCGTTTCTCTTCTACCCCGTTACTTAAATGTTTGTGGAATGCAGTAGGATCTTCAGGCTTTCAACAGTATCCTCTGCTGAGAAAAAAAAGCTTTATAGCAGTGATCCAAATTCATTACCTCAGCATGTTCTAAAATGTGGGTAAGCCTTTGAATTACTTGGAGATTTTAGTTGATGTAGGAGATGGCAGGTTTTCAGTTGCTTGCAGAGAGAACACATTATGCTGATGCCCTGTGATGTGCACTGGTTCCTGATTTCCTTTTAAGTGCAATTTGATGTGATGGATAACTGTAGTGATTGCTATGAAGTTTTAATTGAATAGGTTATCTGAAGACCGATGTCACTGTGATATCATGGCAGCTGAACTCCACAGAGTCATCAAAACTCTTAACAATATCCTGGTTTAGATATGAAAAAAAATAAATGCTGTTTGAATACTTCTTATGTGCCCAAAATGTTAGATGATGACATTATAATTACAATGATGTTCTTCCATCTAATCACTTGATAACAGGTGGAAATAAGTTTAAAAAGGATTTGATCATTTAGATATGTAATTTTTTTTTTTTTAGAAGTGTATGCTTTGACGTGGAGGGAAGATTTTGTAGGGATTTTTTTAAACTGCCAAATGATTTTTCTATCAACTGTAATATATGCTCTATTTTCCTTTTAAAAGACATTTAGAAGGTATCAGGAGTGGGAAGGTGAATGGGTGAACTTCTGCAAATAGGATCTTTGACAAAGATTCATGTAGCTGTACTTGAGTTAAAAAAACCCCAAACATTTCAATGATAGATTGCTTTCATGATAAGATGGCTGGAAACATAACTTTATTAGGCAAGTAAAAATGATTGAGAACTTAACAAATAAAAATAGAATAAAGAATTTACCAAAGTCTAAGTTGTGCAGTTCAGGGGAAGATGTTGCATGAATCATGCCCACAGGTGTTTGCCTTGTGTTGCTAACTTGCCTTGCAAGGTTATGAAGGCAAGCAGCTGAAAACCTGCCATCTTCTATTGAGAGACACTGAAAAATGCTTCACCTGTAGCTGTGCCAGAGACTTTATAGTGTACTTTTTATAACTCCTTGTGCTCTTTTGAAGAAGTTGAAGAATGGAAGAATATTTGCTAGTCTAGGTTTTTGTAGAAATGGGGTGTCTGTGGAAGGAAATGAATGTTCAAAATCACCTTATTCTGCTCTAGATTATTTAGATTCTTACACTGCCTCAAATCTGCTTCATACCAAGGGAAGCCAGGCATATTAATAAAACTGTGTGTCTTAACATTTGAAAACGTGGTATTGCCAGGCATGTTATCATTTGTTATGCAAGCAGTAGTAGGGACATTCCTAGTGCAATTCAGTAACAAATATTAAGTGCCCCTTGTAACTGGAACACAAAATAGAAGATCCGTACCATAATCTTCTTTAGGATGCTATTGGATAGAAAGTAGTTGGTAAATGCCTGTTGAGTTTTGTGTACAGTTCTACTTCAGGATATTTTCAGCGAAGAGGTTTTACATTATGAACTGTTTCCTTCTCCAAAACTCTTGTTATTCTTCCCCTCTGCAAAGCATATTTTAATCTACATTGGCTTAGTTTTGCAGGATGAAGACTGTGATCAGAGCTCTAGAGAGAGGAAGGTAGGACCTGCAGTACCAGTGGCCATGTGTCAAAGAGCTCTCCTGGGGCAGAAGGGACTGAAGTCTCACTTAATGTTTAAAGTGACAGTTCTTATTATCTCCAGGTAGCATAATCTGTCAGATGAAAAATTTCAGGATATCCTCCCAAAGTATCTAGTAGTCCAGCAGCTTAAGGGCATTTACCAGGCATGTGGAAATGTCCGATTTTGAAAAAAAATAAGCTCTGTCAATCTGTAAAAGCAATATTGTGATACATCTATGTTGTCCTTAATTGCTGTTCACTTCTTTGGTTGTGATATATGAAGACATCAGTTCTTTTCTGTACAATCTTGGGCATAAAATTTAGTGTTTCTTCTTTCTCCTGCATTGCAAGACACTTAATATAAACACAGTGAGCTGTTTGGCTACTGGTCAGTAGGATTAACTGGAGAAAGTGAATGAAAGTCTGGGAAGATGTGGGTGGGCACTGGCTGTGGAATTCAGACTCCTTCCATGCTGTCCTTAGATGCCTGGATATTAGATACTATCTTTTCAGTAAGTTTCCCTCTCACAAAACAGAAGGTTCCATTATCAAATCTGTTGTCTAGATTGCTTGGATTCTCCTTTGCATGAGATACATCTGAGGGTTTATGCCTAGTGTAGCTTCTTTCCTTCCCAAGTGGGAGTTTTTCTTCCATCTCTGAAGATTTCACTTGGAGTGCTGAAAGTGTGTATTGACAACTTTCATGCTTGGTATATGTCACTGAGCAGAGTACTTGGAATAATTACAAATGGATTACATGTGCTGTGGATATATTGCTGCTTGCTTCATCGAACTATGTTATACATTGGAAGTGTTTGAAACTGGAGATCGGTTTGGCAGATAACGATCTGAAGTGCAAATCTGATAAGATTGAAATAAATGGAAACAGCTGGAGAAACCTTTTCTTTGAACTGGAGTATGTTGAAATTACATTTAAATTAGGTGCACGTAGTTTTTTTTCTTTGACTTGAGCAGTATGTAGATTTTGTCTCTCCAGAACTAAGTTATTGTAATATATTCTGTGTGAAACCCCAGGATAACCTAAAACTTTGCTGTTGGAACTTCACTCCTACTTCAATTTCCTGTTGCTTTCTAATTGGTT
Organism: Scytalopus superciliaris; assembly: GCA_013400415.1. Taxonomy (NCBI): domain Eukaryota; kingdom Metazoa; phylum Chordata; class Aves; order Passeriformes; family Rhinocryptidae; genus Scytalopus; species Scytalopus superciliaris. The sequence goes on along the minus strand of VXBX01003153.1, from coordinate 106,863 downwards.
TGAAAGTTTAATTCCCTGTAATTGCCTGCAATATTTAACCTGTTGAATTCCATGAAACTGCATGGAGAGCACCCTAATATGTTTAAATAGGAATTTCTTTCAAACTCATAATGTTCTAAATAATCACTAAGGTTCACGCTCCACTATGCTGAAGATCTGTTTGAACCCTGTCTTTTCTCTTCCATGTAGATGTTGGCTTCAGGAATACTCTGCTTTGTTTGCTCTTAGTATTGCCTACCAATAGGCCATTTAAAATATCTGTGTCCATCACTGGCTAAATTTTTAAAAAATTAATTGTGATAGACTCATGCAAGAAACAATGTTGCATGAAGTGGATGGATGTTTATTGACAGCTTGCTGAGTTGTAGAAATCAAAGAAGTTTATAACTTTGCTTTTGCCTTCAGTGTGGAAATAGGTTGGAATTGCATTGAGAATGATTTGCCAGTACTGCATGAGTAATAAGTGACCTTTTCTTGACTTAATGATGCAATAACCACTTGCTAGTTATATCCTGGCAGGCAGTAGTCACAGTAGTTAAAATGCATGAGTTAATGTTGGCTTTATCTCCTTATATCTTTCCATAATACTTAGTCTAGAAGGATATTTGAAAGGTTTACTCGTTGTCCAGTTTGGAGAAGAAATGCATGATGTGGGGTTTTAAGATGAGCAAAAACTATGCTGTGTTAGATTTAGTATGAGAAAACTAGAGGAATGTATGGTATATTATACTTTCATTAAATGGGGTTGATTTTTCTGCATATTAGATAAAAATAATCATAAAAACAATAGAAATGGCTTCCAAAGTATGGTTGTTTACCCTAGGCCAGCTTTAGACCCACTAGAAAATGCCCTCTGTTTGCAGCCACTGTACTTTGAGGTGTTCAACAAAAGCAGGGCATATCAGCTGCAATCTGAGAAAAGTAGTGTGAATAAACTGGTGTTTTTTGGCTTATACCACACAGCTGTTTCGTGGATAGTAATCGTGGCTTTGAACAAACATTTTAAAAAATAAATTTATATGTAAAAAAATTGAGATGGGTGCTATATATTATGCTAGGAAGATGTTTAGAGAGGTACAAATGGATAGGTGTAGTAAAGCTCTGATATTTTTGTGTGTACTGATGTGGAGCATTGTTTCTTGGGACAAGACACTTGGAGAGTTCAACATGAGTTGCAGGCTTTGGATAGAAGAATAAAAGAGAGGGTTAAAAACCATTGAACCATTTTTAGTAATAGTTTGCTAGACTGGAGTGGAAAGAGATGGGCTTTCCTAAGTTCTTCTTCCTAAATCAGAATTCTTTGCAGAAAATGAGGATTTTTCCTCCCAAATTTTCTTTTTGTTTTTTTTTTAAAGTACAGTCTTTAGTGCTTGTCCTGTAGACTTTTCAAGTAGTGTAGGCTCATATGAAGAAAAATTCTCTTATGAATTGACAATTATTTGCATTTGGTCAGGAATTCAGGATGAGGTGTTGGTGTGAGTTTAATGGAAAACATATCCTCTACAGCTAAAAATACTAACCTTTAGAGGTGTGTTGCTGCGAATTTGTTTGATTAATGTATACATCTTTATGTCTGTGGAGGAGAGTGGATTGTCTCATACAAATGTGACTCATGGGGGTGTGATGGGGTAATGGGACAGCTTCGTTTCTATGAATGTGCACTGCTGCAGATGTTCAAAACTAAGGGAACATAATTTAGCGACAGAAGCAAGACTTTTCTGAAGAAAAAAGGCATCCTGTTGCTTCACCAGCACACTAGGTCTTAAAAAAACACCACCATTTAAGGTGAGTTCTGTGCAGCGAGAGCACACCCTGTGGCTTGGCAGTCTAGTCAGAAGGATGATACCATGCTGACTTTATAACTGGATCTTTGAACAATATTCTCATGGGTGGTAAATGCAAAACAAAGTAATATCAACTGGCACTTAATTCTGTGAGCTCCCTGCTGATGGGGCTCTGCACCGAAATGGAACTCTTCCTGACAGGAAGTCAGCCGCGAAGTGTGGAGACCTCTGAAAATAAAGTGTGCTTTAATTTGACACCCTGCTGTTTTACAGCTAGTCTGTTTAATTTGAGACTATGAAAAGAGGTTTAGTGGAGGGGAGGGGTATGAGATTATGGAAAGTTCAGTGAGCAGCAATTCTTGGCGCTGATTTAATACTAATTAAGAATATGTGAACTTTTTTGTTCATGTTAATAAACCAAATAATGTGTGTCTGTCTCCAAGCAAACCTGCTTAAGGAACTCATGGTTTGGGCAGCAGTGCTGTTTACTCAGAGTTCTGACAGGAGGAGCTTTGCGTAGTGGTGCTGTTCAGTTTATTGTTTAACTTTCAGCCTTGTTTTTATTCATCTGTGCCTTTTTGCCTGTTTCTGCAACTGGAAAAATGCCTGTCTTCTCCTCAAAGTAATTTGATGATGCACTAATTTTCCAGTAACTTGTTTAAGTGATTAAAAACTCATAATTCAGATCATGCAGAAATCGTGATCTTGAGGTGCATGTCTGTGAAATATTAGATCCTATTTCTGAGTCATTTGATTGAGAAGAATCAACTGGCTTGTCCAGTACTCTTTGCATAGTTCTGAAGACATTTATTTCTATTTTTACTTAAAACAGAAATGGCTATATTCTTCTTTTGGATAATATACTTGATGAGTGCAGGGGAGGAGTTGCAGCAAAAGGAGCAGAAGATTATTATTTAGCGTGTTTATTGTAGCAACAAATAGGGACAGATGAGAATAGAGCCCTGTGTTGCAGCATGTTGTGTATGTATTATATTTTATTTTGAAGGAGGACAACAGATGCAGGATGAGGAAGGGTACATACTGTGCAAGTAGAGCGTAATGGCAGAGGCATGTTAGTTTTTCTGCCTTTTTTTATTATTTGAATTAACTTAATTTTCTCTAGAACTTTTAAGAAAAGATGTGCATTAGGATAGGATTGTCCAAGGGAATAACACAGGGCAGGTTTGGACATCCTGTCTTTTGAGTGAAGAGGTGGGATTGGCTTACATCAGTTTCATTCTCTCAAAGGTACAGTAATAGTGGCAATCTTATTCATAATTTGCATGCCTCATTATGAGTGTTTAAAGTGAAACTAAGCTACATATGGGGATAAGGGATAGAATCATTGAATGGGAGAATGGTTTGGGTTGGAAAGGACCTTGGAGATCATCTAGTTCCACATATAGGGGCTTACGGTTCCAAAAAGAGTCTTCACTGTGTACATTACTCAGTTCTTTGCTCGTTAAATTCATGTATTTAAAGCTAAAAGCTTTGAGCAAGAAGGTTGCTGCTCTTTGGTGGTGCTGATGAATGTTGCTATGGGTGGGATCAGTCCATCGCTACTGCTGCAGCTGTGCAGCACTTGAGTGTGCTGTGATTTTCTTGGCCTTATAATTAGTAGCCTACCTTGAAAGCTGACTTTTTTTCCATTCAGTGATTTTACAAAATCTCAAATGACAATCGCAGCTAAACAAAAAAGCAGTGAAATCCTGAGTCGGTTGCCTTATACTCCTGCTATTCCTTGATCTGTTTGCATTTTATTCATAAAAATTGCTGAGACTGCCACTTGATTATTTGGATCTGTTTCCTTTGTTAATCTTCCATTTTTCCTTTTTCTCACCTCTTGTTTTTCTGACTCATCTCCTTTGACTTAGTTTTGTGCTTCCCATTGCTGCCCCTATACGGTACTTTGTCCTGGTACTTTGATTTCTCAGTTAATTTTTAAGATGCCTGTTCCTGTTCTTTCTGAAGCTAGGCTTTCATCTTGGCATTGAAAATAGCCCATGGTTAAAGAACCTGAAGAGGAAACTGCAGTGGAAAAGGTTTGCTGCTGGATGAACTCAAACCTGACCCCTAATTTTGTTTCATGAGGAGTCATGGCAACAGCCTGCTAGTGGGAGAGAGAAAGGGAAAAGCTGCCCAGGCAAATTGCTTCCTACATCATAAACTGTGGACCTGAAATCAGTGATCTACTCATTTAGTTTTCCCCAGTTTTTCATTCTTCTTTGAAATTAGATACAAAAATTAAGTTTATGAGTGTTGATGACATGCAGCTTTTATGCTGTGATAGTTATTATTGGTATAATTTTATTTATGCAGACAGTGATATTTTTGTAATTCTATATGAACTTTCAGTTTAAGTTTCTTAAGTTTTCTTTTATTGCTAAAATCCTGTTTTAAGATTATTTGGTATCCACATAAGTTATGAGAACTGCAACCTATTTCGATTTTCTGGCTGTGTGGAATTGTTAAAGGTTGGGCTGTAATGTTTTATGCAGTGGGTCTTACATGAAATTGGTTTTTTTAGGATAGATTTCTGTAGTTTGTAGAGAAGACAACGCTTTGAGATTAATCTCATGGCATAAAAGGCATTGTCTGACAAGCTGACAGTTCTTTATGTAGCATTTTTACTGAAGAATCCAGTACTTAAGTATGCAAACTACTTCAGCTCTATATGTGTATAATTCATTTTCAAAATCTATAAAAACTTACTGTGAGTTGAACTCTAAGTTTCAAGTATTGAAATTAAACTCTCATTATAGTTTTAGGCATTTACCACTAACAACATAATACTAGTTTATAGGAAGCTCTGTTTACATGGAATAACCCACATGGTTAAACAGCAGGGGATTCTTCTGCTTTTAGTTAAAAACCTGCTGTTTCTGTATGGCTTATTTACTACTTCTTTAATTCTTAATGTAGTGTGCTGTGGAATTGAGCATGCAAAAGTCAGCAAAGAGTTCTGTTTTCTGCGTCTAGGGTTATTACTTGCTGTACAATAATAAAGGCACTATTTTATTGGGTTACTTGTAATTAACTTCAGCACTAGGCATTGATATAAATCATTCCTAATCTGTTTTCTTTAGATTTTCATTCTTTTAAACTGGTTTAGCATAGCTTCTTTCTGTCGTCCTTTTACATAAGGACTAGGGTTGTAATTGCTTTTTGGAATTAGGCTGTCGGAAGCTAATGTGCATGTTGGTCCAAGAATTGATTAAGGAACACTAATGAATTTCATATAGCACTTTAAAAAGATTTGTAATAAATGCTCTATAGCAGTGATCTGATGTAACACTGGAATTCAATACAGTGTTGTCATGCTGTGCAGCTGGGAAAATATTTTGGAATAAGAAACTCTGATTCGGTTTCATAGTTAAAATAGTAAACAACTTTGTGGTTATGAATTTAACCAAAAGTCATGTTCCAGCTTTTCCCCAGAGTGTATTTTCTGAACGTAGCAATCTTTATTATAATCTTTGTTTCTGTGTTTTATCAGAGGAAAATTACTGAAACACTTTCAGTTTTAATTTTTTTTCCTGCTCAGTCTTAGTGTTCGATACCAAGTGGGTCCTGTGCCTTGCTGAGTGAGTGATCAATACACAAGTGTACTGCAGCATGTTCAGTTGTTCCTTAACAGCACAGGTTTGGAACAAGAATGTTATTTGTTCTTTTCAGTCAGTTTTGCAACACTGAACATGTTTTGTTTCTTGAATTTCTCCTCTTTTTCAGGGTTCGATCATCTTATATTCACAATCTCAGCCCACCTTTATAGTTAATTAATTTGATACATGTTTGGGATATTTTCCCACAACAACAGGCTTCGTGTTATCCCTTCACTGGAGAAGCTCCTTCTTCTAGTTAATTCTTACACAACTTTCTCCTAGAAGACTCATTAAAATGTTTAATACAAAGACTTCAGCTGTGTACTGTCACTAGCTGATTTTTTTGACAAAAAACAATGTCTTTTAAATGGAATGTGGGCAGTAAATACTTTTTATTATAACTGAGTGTGTTTGATAGTTTTAAAAGTCTTATAAAAATAATTAGCTCTTTTATATAGTTCTAATGGCAGCCTTGCCAGTTTCCCCTGGAGCAGTCTCTAATGAACAGGCCTTGATTTTTCCAGTTGGGCTTTTAGATTCCCTGAGGACTTGACTTCAGACCTTGAAGGGCAGCAGCTGCCATTTGTCTTAGGACCGGAGTTGCCAAACAGACAGACCATGTACTAATAGGACACATTTGTACAGCCAGAGTATGTGGGACCCCGGTAGAGCCCTAATGATGATCATCTGTTGAGAGCTTGTAGCTGGCCAGGGTTAGAGTAACTTTTATCACCCTTATTGAAATCAAAACCTCTGTATTGATTAGTGAGATAGCTTGACTTGTTACATAGATGCAACCTTAAAGCTTTCATAGAGAAACCTTTGTTTAAATTTCTATAAATCCCAGCCTGTTTGATAGGGGTTTGCCTCCGACAAGAGGGTTGGAATTTTTAGGAGAGTAATAAATATTTTTTTGGAAGTTTTCACTTTGTGTCAGGATTCAACAACAGTGGTGATGTTCTGTAGAGAAAGGGCCATGAATAGAGTTATTGAAATTATTTTTTTCCCTGTTACGTTCTAATAGCTCTTCCATTATTTATTTATGGTCTTAAATTCTGTTTGAACATAGAGATATGTCTGTATGTATACTGTATAACTTTGTTTTAAATGTATTTTTGTGTAAGTCTTACATTAATTTGTGTCATATTTTTGCAAAATATTTCCTTTTTCTAACTACTTGGCATGTGGTAATTTTGATATTAAATTGCTACATAATTCCTAGGTATGATTTCCCATAATTCCATGTTGGGTTTAATTTTTTTCAGTGGTTTTGTAGATTAAAATAATTTAAGCATGCTTCAACCTTTAAAGGTAATTTATGTGTGCAGATATTCTGCTTAACATGCAGTCTAACTTTTTTTAATTATGAAGAACCCAGCTGAGATATAATCTACTTTTCACTATATGTTCTTTATTGCTGAGTTCATTCAAGCCTGTAGTGGATGTGGTGCTGAGAGAGTGCTGACACCAAGTGCAAACACTGCTGAAAAGTTCTTGATAGTTTACTTTAGGCACTTAAAGATTAGTATATCTCTCTATGAACAAGTTTTTCATGCAGATTTGACCTTTACTCTAGGATATAATATGTCTCTTAGTCATATGTTAACACATTTTCCCACCCCGCTCCTTAGTGCTCCATTCATAGTTGTCAGTACCAAAGCCATCCTTTTCCTTTGTTTCATAACCAAAATAAATTATTAAAACTCCACCAGCTGTATGGGAAGGATGGATTAGCAAAGAACTTGCTCTTTTCTTCCTGCTTATGAGTGTGTGTTTCAACTGCTAGATATAGTTCTTAATTGTAGAATATGTTAAACTTGTTAGAAGGATTTTTTTTTAATCTTCTGAGAAAAATGAATTATTAAGGAGCATGCATGTGCATGTATATATGAGTGAAAGTGGCAATGCAGTTTGTTGCAGTTGAAAATAGAGCAGTTTTCATATACTGGAAATGTTTTAAATATTCTGTTCAAGATCTGTGTTTAATTGTTTAGGCATCAGACCAGTTGATGGGTTGGTCTTGCAAATGTTTTTACACAGCTTGAAGAATATGTATGTTGGGGTTATTCATAGAATTGTGTAGTGGTTTGAGTTGGAAGGGACCTTAAAGGTCATCTAGGTCCCAACTCCTCTGCCATAATGTTTGAAATATGATTATGTTGCTTTCCTAAGAATGTGTGGGTCAGGAGGGATATGTCCATTTGGTGCCTACAGGCAAGCAATTCAAATTGCAAACCAACAAAAGTATTGATCAACAACATTTTCTTGGCATTTGTTTGAGTAATTGCAGTTTAGGACTCATTATATTGGGTTAGATCAAGACTCCACTTTGCTTGTTGTCCTGTCTCCAACTGTAGATGCGAATTGATGCCCAAAAAGAATAAAGCAGGACAAGCAAATGTGATGCTTTTCCACTCTCTGGGTATGTTTTGCTCAGGGTATTTTCTGAATTGGAGGTGATTTCTGGGTATTTAACCAATGTCTGTAGTTGGTTTTTGTTTGGGTTTTTTTGTTTGGGTTTTTTTGTTTGGGTTTTTTTGTTTGGGTTTTTTTGTTTGGGTTTTTTTTGTTTGGGTTTTTTTGTTTGGTTTTTTTGGGGTTTTTTTTGTGTACTTTTACAGTCTTCTCTTGATCCTATTGAACTTCAGTTGCAACGTGCTTTGGCAATAGGTGTGTAAAGACCACCTGCATTCTTTGTTTTGAAGGTGGCTCCTGCTATCTGCTGCCTGTAGAAAAAGCTTTTGGCCAGGCCTTTTTGGGTAAATAAGAGGTTCCTGAAGTGTTAGAACTGAACAAGGATACTCAGATTGAGTAGAAAGCCAACAGCAAATGGAAAGGAAAATGACTGATCAATTAAGGTGACTGAAAAAATCAAGTTAAAGACAGAGGTTTTTAAGGAACTTCACTTGCACATGATGCCATGTGATTAGAGACATACCTTATTTTTAAGAAAGGAAAGATGAGGATCAAGTAATATAAAAGACTTTGAAGTGCATCTGAAGACTGAGATAACTACACATACACATGTAGCTGCAATGAAATAAAATGGGGCATGCAGTTACCAAAGACTATTTGCTGGACTAATCTCATTGTTGGTTATGGTCTAATGCATGTTGCTGGTCTTTTTATTTCCTAGAAAAAAAGTAAATGTAGTAATTTAGGAGGTTTATTAGAGCACTTGGTACTGTCATACGAGTGATCAGTAGTTAGAGTTAATTAAAAAAGCCCACTGTAAAATAGATTAAAAAACCCCAACGTGACTCAAGTGGGACAACAGGTCATGATATCAACCTTGAGGGAGATTATTAGTTTCTGAAAGGAGGGGTTTAAGACCACTACTGTTTAATGTTTTCATTTAATGAGCCTTGTGCACCCAGTGAGAATGTGTTAATGAAACTTGTTGATGATATGAAATTAAAGCTATGGTGGACTGGGTTATAATTTTTCTTGTGATAGAGTTGTGCTATATATAAAGGAAACATAATATGTAATTCCATACAGAATTATAATTCAGATGAATTTGGAAGTACCATGTCAGGCAAGGGTATAGTACCTGCATTTTATCTAGAGTGCTTATGGAGCTATTTGTAGATTCCCTTAAGGAAATAGGAGAAACAATAACAAGTTAGGAAATCTCCTTATCACGGATATTATTTGAATAAAGTGTGTTTTCTTATTTGTCTCGTCGTAATGGTTCTTTTTCATTGTAGCTATTTGTGATAGTGTTTAGTGCTTCTGGGTTTTTTCCCTGCTTCACCATTGCGTACACAAAAGTGACCAAAAGCATTAAAAGCAGATTATGTCTCTCTCAGTTACTAAACATTTATAGCTGTAGGAAATGCTGGTCAATTAAGTATAGCTTAGAATAGGTATGAAATTATTGACTTTGCTGATCTTCCCTTACAGTCCTTCCTTAGGAAAGTGCTGAAATGTGTTTTGTAGTTATTTAGTTGCATTAGTGGTTGAGTTTGAAGCTTTTAACGTGTTTTTTCCCTAATACCTTTGGGACATGGATAACTAAGATGTTGATATAATAATGCAATATGCATACTGAGTGTAATTGTTTGAGAGTGAACATATACTGTGGGGAAATATTGAATGGATCATGAAAGATGAAGACCATTAGTCTTTTCTTTCAACTATTAAAATTAGCTGTAGGGTGTGTTCAACTGTGACTTATGAAATTGTTTAGACTAACACCTTCTTTGATGATGTCTGATACTGCGAAAAATGCTGAAAAGTATCATTATAAATGCACTTTCTCTTCACTTTTGTCAGCCTTCATCTTCACCAATTAAATTTGCAAGTGTTGTTGTGAGTTCTTTAAAGAGCAGAGCAGCAGATGGACAGTGTCAGAAAAGGAAAAATTATTCTGCTTTTCTTGAGTTTTCTCACATTTAAGCTAATAGAATAGTTTGTTATCATCATATGAAGCCAAATATTTAGAAACTGATAGTGCATTGAAAAAACTCTTAAAACGATTACTTACATGTGTTGTTTTGTGTAGAATATTAGAAGTTAAAAGGCTTTTTTTTTTTTTTTCATTAGAATAAATACTTCTTAAAACCACTCAGACAGCTTACAGGATAACTTGAAGTCATGCAGTGGTGGCCACAAGAAGGTAGTAGGGGAGAACTGGGGAAAGGATGGTGGGAGATCAGTAAGATACATGTGGCAATAAGGGCCAGTGATGCTTCTTGATGTAGCCTCCAAAAAAAACCCCAAACCCCATATGTGAAACAGAACTTCGCCGGTGCTTAGGATGTTCTCTTCTTATTGATGCATATAAACTAATTATAGAAAGAGTAATGAAATAATTTATAATTGATGATAAAACATCACAAGTTCCAACTATTCTACTTTTAATTCTGACTACTTGAAAATTATACTATGTTGTTGCAGCTTAAACATGGTAAAACCATGTGTTGGGCCTGGAACAGATCAGTTCTAATCTTTGCCCTGCGTTTGAAATTTGGAAATCGTTTTTGGGTGGGGGCAAGGGGACAGGATTTGAAGTTGTAAATGCACAACATTGCTCTAGGAGCTTTTGTGTGTGTCTGGCTGACTGAGAGGTAATTCTGCAGCAAAATTGTGCTCTGGCACTGTGTATTAAGAACTCTTGCTTTCAGAAATCTGAAATTTGAAATCTGATGTATTTGCAATTTTGCACTTGTTGCCTGTCTTGGAGCTGATGAGATTTTTGAAAAGAACCACAGTGATAGAAGTACTGATGTGGATAAACATTAGGATTATTATTTCATACAACAAAGACTTAAAAAATCAAGGAAGCTGGTGTGGAAAAGCACGTGAAACTTGATTATTTGTGTGCTGCAGAATCAGTCTTTTGTACTAGATTAGAAGAGTTTTAAATTCAAATCAAGAGTTGTATTTGTCCTGTTCTATCCAATTGCCTCTACGTTTTTGCCAAAATACAGAGTTCACACATTTACTACTGTAATTTCTAACTCTGTCAACTCATTTCTATTTGGTATAGGGCTAAAAAACTACCTTGTCTTTTTATTAAGCAAATCTGTTTTCTCCTCAGCTTTCAAATGAGGGAAACAAGCCCCAGTGATAGGTCATCTGGGTTGGTTGCTTTCCACTGTGTCTCTTCAGGGGGCTGGGCAAAACCCACTTGTGTTGTTAAGAGGTATAGAATTTTGCTGTAATTCAGGGTTCAGCAGGATTTAAGGAATGTTCAGTGAATACGTGTGTCTGCCACTACCATAATTTCAGTCTATTAAAAATAGAGTATTTTTTTTTTTTGAAACAGATTTGTGTGTTAATTGTGCAATGTTTGGATTGCTAACAGATTTTTTTGTGAGTAGAGATGGCTGTGTGATGCTGAAGTGAGGATTATTATCAGCAAATATGCTAACTAGACTACAAGCTATCAGAGAAATTTGTGTCTGAAGGATGAGCCTTGTGTTAATGTAAAACAGTGTTTAGCATTATCAAGGTTCAGTAATGCAGAAAGCATCAGTGAATCAGGCTAAGTTCAGAATTATTACACGACACAGCAAAAGAAGATGATGGAGTCCTCTGTGGGATGTTTTTGTATTGTATTTTCTTCTCCCCTCATCAGAACATGACCTTGAGTAAATGATCTTGTCCTCTTCTTCCATGCTGGCATTCATTCCTTCCTGATTAGCAGACAATTGATGCCTTGTGTTGTTTGCTGATGGTGGTATAAGTTGCTAAAACTGAAAGTGTGTGATTTTTATTGCTGAAAGTGTCTCAGTTTAGTTTTGTTTTTATGCAACTGTAATTTTCTCTTCTTTTTTTTCTTCCCCCCTACTCCAGGAGTGGCAAAACTCTATACAGAAGAACGCTGGCCTTGCCTTTATTGAGCTTGTCAATGAAGGAAGGTAAGTCACAATATTTGATATCACCTCTGCCTTGACCTTCAGGCGGTTGTGTGGCTTGAAATTTTTTAAAAATAATTTTTCTTCTTCCCTTTTGTGGTGTTTTCTTTGAGTTTTGCAAGCATGATTTCATGTTATTTAGTGCTTGGTTCAGTTTTAGTACTGACTATTGCAGAACCTGAGTGCTCTTTAGTGTCATTAAACATTTCACTTATCTGTGTGACATGGATTTTTTTTCTTCCTGTCTTTGTGTACTGGTTAATGTTGAAACTATAATTTGTATTCGGCTAATCTCTTGAGAAAGGGAATTGATATTTGAAAGACATTATAGCTAGGAATGGTAAGATAAGCCTCTGTCTCAAAAATTAGATTCCAGTTTGCTCATTTATTTCTGATCTACCTCATAAAATAGAAAGGAAGAGAGTCCCTTTAAGGGAAAAAAAAATCTGTTAATATTGCCAATCAGTTTTATGTTGTATCCATAACTTTATATGTATATTAGTGGAACTTATAGAAAATGACAGAACAGGTGATGAGGCCGTGCTCTTTGACTTGCAGTGACTATTCAGAACCATCAATATTTTCTTCATTAGGAATTGAATGTTGAGGCAGACAAAGAGCAGTATTTACGTTTTTCTAAAGGATTTTTTTTAAACATGTCTTAATGAATTAGCTAAGGTGTACGGTAAGAAAAGCCATTTCTTTAAACCTTATTTCTGTAAGTAACTTCAGATCCTAAGAATCTCAATAGAAAATAAATTTTACATGATTAGGACAGCTACTGAATTAAAACCGAAATCATCTATCACATAAATTAACATGGTATATACATATCTTTTTATCATTGTAGGAAAGGGCAAAATGCCTATTTGAGGTTTTTTGTTTTAAAATGTGTAGATGTTCTCAAGATACATAAAAATAATGGCCATTTTAATGGTTGCATTTCAGTTTACGGTAGGGGAAACACCATTCTCAGACAGAAAAAACATTTTGCTACCAGTCTTGATCCCCAGGGCCAAGGTAAAGTAACAAGGGTGTTCAGTTACAGTGTTAAGATCTAGCCTGTAGTTGTTTCCTATTATGTGAGGCTGACCTGTCTTGACCTTACTTACAAAATGCCTGCTATAAATTTGGCCCTTGATTAATGTTTTATTAGCATAGATAACATAGAGATCCCACACACATGTAAACCACAATGTAAGGTTCATCTGTGTAAGATGATTATCATGAGCAAATCAGTAGCCGAGACTGAGCTGTAAGTACCAGTTACCTGGGAGCTCTTCAGCTCGTGCAGCTCAGGCTTTCAGAGAGCATCCTATCAGTACATGTTTGGAATTGACTGTTTGCTCTTCAGAACCCGCAGTGCCCATCACAGACAGATGGAATCACTCTCCCACCTCCATAAACAACATCAATAACCTACAGTCTGGCCTGAGCAGAGTGGTTGTCTCAGGGACAAATGATCCCTTGAAGACTGAAAAGTGTGGTTTTGGTTAGAAGAAAATGTCTAAGTAATTGTTGCTTCATTTCACTTCTGACTTGTAGCAGAGTTGTGTTGTAGGTGTGTTTTTTGCTTTTAAATGGGAACATAACTTTCATTATGGTGAAGAGGAGAGGGGATTAATTCCTTAAAAATGGCTCCTTTTATCTGTCTCCATTTTCCTCCACTGCTGTTTATGGGAGCCTTCAAAGTTATTGCTGAATCGGTCATTGCAGTGCTTTGTGGCTTTTCAGCATTCACTAAAATGAAACTATTATCCCTCATAGGACAGGAACTCTATTCCAGAACTGCACTTTTCTTCTTTTTATGCAGTTGGCACATTATTTTCCTTGCTCATGTACTAACAGACTAAAACATTTTCATCCTTGTGTTTTATTGTATTTGCTGTTTCATATGTATTTCTGCCATAATATTTTAATCTTAGAAACTCCAAAAGCTGGAATTTTTCTTAAAAATTAAGAAAATAGCTGAATGATACAGATTTAGACTTCAGCTGCATAATTGTATAATAAAAGCTAAATTTTAAGTTGGTTCTACGAGTGCAGAAGAAAAGAAGAGAAGGCAGTTGTACAAAGGGCAGAACTGGTTCAACAAGTAAGAAAAGATGTCAGTAGGGTACCATGGCATGAGAGGCAGAATAAATAAAATAAAATTAAGGACTGGAAGAACTGCCTAGGATTGGTGGAGTCACAGAATTGCTATTGTATGCTACCTTGGTGGAGAAAGTGTGGGTCATACTCTAACCTTCGTAAACCAGGATCTTGTTCCAAATATTTATTATTAGTTGTTTGGACTAACAATGCCAGAGAATATTCCAGTTTGAGGTGTGTTCTACTTTTCTTTGTGGTTTTGTTTTGGGTTTTTTCTTTGGTGTTTTGTTTAGGGTTTTTTTGTTTGTTTTTGTTTTTCTTAACCAGGCAAATAAGACAACTGAAAAAAATCTTTCTGGAAGGGGTCTAGAAGAGGAGATCTAAATCTCTTCTTAGACTTGCTTTCAAATGTGTTTTTTGCTTTTATGTGAAAGGTATAAATGTACCTCTCTCTCTCACAGCAGTTGAAAGTTTTATGTTTAGGCTTGCCATGTTTTGGCTAGGATTCCCTGGGCAGAAATATGTGCTGAAGGTTTGCCTCTGGGACTCATAAGGTCTGCAGTGTGTGTGCTGCATTCAGAACATGCTGGTCTGAATTCCATCATGTTCACGAGTAACTGATGTGTTACACACAGAGTTGCTCCCAGGCTTTCCAGATACATCACATCCACTTCCCATGGATAACAGGGCTGATTGGTTTGTGCCCAGTGAAACTCTGAATCTTGAGGTGAAAAGTATCTCCAAACAGGAGGCTAGTATGTGGAAATACAGAACTGTGAACCTGCCTAAAACTTGAAATACGCAACTGGAGTCTTGAAGGACACATTATAAACACAGTAAAAAGGGAAAAGCCTGCATAGAAAACCAGGAAGCTACAGAATGTAAGTGAAAAGGTAAAGGAGCAGGTATTAGAGGACAGTCTCTTTCTGTGCAGAAAAGAAACATCACTGCCGCATTGAACATTAATCTGTTTTTAATAAAAACAAGCCAGTATTGTTCACTATTATTGTAATGTCTGGGAACGCTGTTAATGCTCTTTGAAACCTTGTTAAAAAGGTGCCTGTACCCGTGGCTTCTCCACGTCCTGAGCCATCTGTGCAGCAGAAGTATAGGTTGCAAAATGTTTTCCTTAGCCTGCTGAACTTCTGTCAGTCTAGATTTCATTCCTTGTGCTTGCCTTTCACCTTCAGGTCCTCCCCTTAGGGAGTGTCTGTTTCGGAGCCTGAACCCGAGTGCTTACTGACAAGGGAATTTGTTCAGCAGAACCATGCCTGAGGTGTGATCTAGTTCACTGTCATGGCCAGTCTTCTGCTTTGGAGACTTCTAAGGTGTCCAGATCGATTCCTTTTTTTTCCACCCTGGCCCTAATTATGTTTCCTGCTTATGCACAAGGTGGTCAAGCTATTATTTATGAACTGAAAAACAACACCCCAGTTTGTGTTATTTCCTTGCCTGTAAAAATGTGTCTTTTGTTAGACTCTTATTTCCTCTACTTGACTAGTTAGCAAACAACTCCTTAGCTCTGTGAAGGTTAAACTCTCTCCTGTCTCTCTGATTCATTAGCACACTTTAGTGTGAAGCATCTCTTATGCTGGGCCTTGTTTTCTGTATCAGTCAGTGCACTAACAAAGGTACTCGAGCTGGAGACTGGGCATGACAGTTATTATCCCCTTTGGGGTGATAATGGGTTTGGCATGGCAGGGGTTGAGGGATCAGTCTCCTAAGCATGCTGCAGCAATTATTCTTTCCAATTTTCAGTTGAAAAGACCCTTGGAGCTGCTTAATTTTAATTTTCTCAAGCATAGTTGCCCATCCAAAGAGTTACAGAGCAATGTTCTATACATACATTTTTATACACTTGTAAATGAATATTCACACAGCAGTTGCTTTGAAAAAATAGCACATAATGTTTGGTTGAAAGATAACCTCATTAAACCAGCAGAATTCATGTACAATTTCTTTGTCTTTTCAAATCCTTAACCAAACCAAGCAACCCAAAACTTAAGGGATTCACAAGTGTATCCTGGACAGGCAGAACTCATAAAGTTTCTTTTTTTCCCTGTAGCTTTTTCTTATTGCTGCATTCTCTGTTGTCTAATGAATAATGAAATTTAATCAAAATTCTGGTCTCCATGTCAGGATTTTCTACTATGTCTTTGAGTGCAGGTGAAAACAGCTTCTTTTTTTTTT
>VXBX01003153.1:59532-90801 GCA_013400415.1 Scytalopus superciliaris | reverse complement strand
TTTTTTTTTTTCCCCAAAAGGTTGCTTGCAAGGATTTTTGTGCTGTGTTGGATTTAAAATTATTATTTTTGATAAACTCTAGCCTTCTATTAAAAATAATTGTTGTAATTATCTGATTAATTCCAAAGTTTCTGAGAGAAGAAAGAAGGCAGACAGCAGGCAAATTTAACATCCTTAGCAAGTAGAAATTCCATGAGCCATACAAAAAAAGGTCCCAAACCTCTCCAGAAATAACCAAATGTAACTGGTATTATTTTCTCAATACATAACATCTAGTGCTATACGATCTGGAATGCTGTAATCATCCATATTTCTATAGCTTTCTTTTTTTTTTTTTAGAACTGTAGTAAGAAAATTTCAACATATGTCACCTGCTGTTCCTTGTCTTAAATTGTATGTATTGCTTTTGATTGATCATAGATGCAAAGATTTTTAATATTGAAATACTTGGCAATCAGGCTAGTTGGCCAATCACTTGGATGCTTTCCGAAGGGAAAATAGGGGACGGATGTGGACTGCCCCGTTCGATTGTCTTTCACTTGCAGCACCATGGCCACTCTCAAGGAATGAGTGTTAGAGGCTGTGTTGCCATAGGAGCAACTACTGTGATGGAAAATACATAGAAAAATACAGGTCTTAATGAAAAAAGGGATGATAACTCACAGACTTTGTGCATAATTGGCCAAAAAAAGGCTCAGGAAAAAAATGATAAATGCAGTCACATCCTAACTAGGATTGATTGCTACCAGTGTGCTCCCCTTGCTGCAGCCTCCTTGTCCTGAGGTTCTGATATCATGGAACCTGCACCTTAGTCTTGATTTGGAAGAGAAAAAAGGTGTTTTCCACATTTCTCTTTTATTTCTAGCAACCCATTCTGCTTATCTGGTATGTTCTGTAAAAGATATTTTTGGTGATTTCTGAGTTTTTATGTCATTGTTTCGATTTTGTAGCAGAATCAGTATGAATTTGAACTACGGAACATCATTAGCCTGGACTTGAAAAAAGGTTGTAAATGAGTTGAAAATTAGAAATTGTAGCTTGGGTGTGTTTCAAAAACAAGTAAGTTGACTTAGGTGGGGTTCTTGACACTACATGACCTTTTTTTTGTGCATGTGTGTTCATTAAGGGATACTATGACATGCCCACCCATTTTTAAAGCAGTTTCTTTATTTCACTGAGTTTTGATCATTGTGCACAGATTTAAATTGAATCAGTTTTGAGTAACTGGAAATGTGATCTTTGCTGCAATGTAATGAGTTAAAGCAGAAACTTTTTGGGGACAGCTATGTCTTAATTAAAAATTAATGAAGATTTTTATTATTGGAGATAGTAACTTTGGAGGGTATGTGGCATAGGTAGGCTTTGCTTGTGAGAATACATAATGAGTTTGCTGGGTCTGTGAAAAAGGAAATTTGAGTCCCTGGGAATTCTGAATTTTTTTCTTTTGTAGAAAGTTTTTGGTAACATCTGCTTTTAAAAAATAAATGAATGCAGGAGTAACAAGAAGGTATTTATGCTGCATTCTCTTGTGTATACATGTATTGTACTATTACTGTCTGATGGAACGTTGTCAGGAGTTATACTCTGCAGTGTTTCTTGGGAATGGGAACACAACAGTTTTCAGTGGGCTCTGCCATGTCCTGAGAGTCTCTCCTGGATAGAAGAGATTGGGTTGGGGTGTCCCCCATTAACTGTCTCTTCAAAGTGCTGTTACATTTTATGCTCTTGCATGTTTGAGTCAGCAGTTTGATGAGTCTGCACAATTTTGGGGCTCTTTTGGTTTTGGTTTCCTCTCCTGTTTTGTGTTCAAACTTCAATCTTTATGACATTATGGACTTAGCTTAGTATTTTTGAGACTTAAATAGCATTTCTGCAAAGTATGTGTGTTCCACAAAGCAGTTATTAAACTTGCTTGCATCAGTAATTCCAACACTCAGCACATGGAGCAGCCAGATCCCAGAAAAGACAGTGTCCATGTGGAACATATCTCCTTTGGAAGTTAGAGGATCTCTTATATGGTAGGTTTATGAGGAGTGTGAGTAGGAAAGCTTCCCTTTCTTGGCTATCTCAGACTTCTCTGCTGTGGTGCTGTTTGGAACATACACAGTCTCTCCCTGTAGTACTTTATGATAGATTTATGCCTAAACAGCTGTTGCAAATGTCACCCACTGTAAAGCTTTTTTCATACTTTAACTAAAATTGATAATTGTTGGACATCAGTAATATTAACTCGGAATTTCTCAATCTCTCACTTACTTTTGCTTGCATATATTTTTCTGTTGTATTTTTTTCCCCTCTTGTACCTCCTCCTTTTTACTTGCTGTATGGAGAAACTTGACTTTTTACTCCATCATCTAAGCCTTCAGCAGCCAGAAATCAGAGAAGGAGTTTTAGCTCTGATTCTCATAGTTTTCTCTTCCAGCATAACAATGAGAACCAGTGTATCTCATGTGTTTGGCTTGAACTCCTTCTCTCAGTGGTTTAGCAACTTCATTCCTGACCCAGCAAAGTATGCAAGTATATATTTAACTTCCAGCATGGAATCCATTCCCTTGCTTGTTTTTACTAGGCTGCTCATCTTTTCAAAGTTAATCAGATTTTTAAATATTTTAGTCCAGAAAGAAAGGGCTTAGACAAAGGAATAAAAGTCTGTCTGAGACTTGGAATTTGGTGTGCACTGAAAGCAGAAGAGTAGGCCTGTTATCCAGAGTCTTTACAACTGTAGATATCGTGCCTAACTTCTACAGAACTTGTCCATCTGTGCTCCATCCACAGTCTTCTCGTGTTAAGATCAGCAAAAGAAAATTTAATAGCGTTTCATAAATAAGAAGAAACCAAAAGGGAATGTATCAGGGAAAGAGTGTAAATCTCCACATTCAACTGTATTTTGGTGTTTAATGATGCTGAAAAAAATAAGGAGATATGTTAGATAGTAGTATAAGGCAAGTGTGGTCCATGAGTCTGCATACAGATATGGTGAAGCAAGAAGGAAATTATTAGACTTCCAACTTGTGTGTGCATACTTTGAGAAAGACAAGAAGCTCAATTAATCTGTTTACTCAAAGAAAGAGAAAGTGATCCTTTTGCTGTGGAAAAAAGGGGTATTTAGAAATGTTTTAGATAGATTTTTTTATTTAACAGAAAACTAATGTTATCTGGTTGCTGGAGAAAGAAATCGGGATAAAAGTAGGCAAGAGTTAGTTACGATGAGCTGTACTTTGTGGTTTTGATCTCTTTGTTTGTTTGTTTTAATTGACACTAATTAGCTTATTATAAAATTTCTCTGTGTGACAACACAGTGTGAAATATCTCTTTTTCTGGCGCAGATTGCCCAGAGAAGCTGTGGCTGCCCCATCCCTGGAAGTGTTCACAGCCAGGTTGGATGGGGCTCTGGGCAACCCGGTCCAGTTGAAGGTGTCCCTGCCCAGGGCAGGGGTTTGGAATGAGATGATCTTATTAAATATCCACTCCAACCCAAACCATTCTATGATTCTGTGATCTTCAAACCTTAAAAAATATTAAAATTAGGGCATCTTTCTGAAAGCTGTGCTGTGGCTCAAACAGAAGGTACAGACTTGATGGGGGAAATGAAATTATTTTGAGGAAGACGTTCATGGTCAGTTCTGTGTAGGAGGTCAGAGCAGGAACCAGAAAGGACCATTATGATCCTTCAAATCCATGGAGTGCACTTGCTGTTTAGTGAGGAAAATCAGCTGTTTCTAAACTTTTTCTCAAGCAGAAAGCATTTCTGTCAAAATCACCTGATCTAGGTAATGCAGTTTATAGCTGCTCCCCTATGTACAAAATGTGTTATATGTAGTTTGGAGTTGAACTGCCACTTCAGCGAGTCAGATTCTCATCCTGGCTCCAGCCTTTTCTATTGAAAGCAGCGAGCTACACTTCACAAATTTCTGTGTAACATTTTGTTTGCCTTTTCCATAAAACTAACAGCTGCCAAGGTTCCCAAAGTAGCATTTAATAGATGATTAAAGCTTGATTTTAGACATATAAGCAGAGGTGTGTTCATTTATACAGGTGCTGTGAGCTTCTATTTGCCTTTGATTTTTAATGATGGCTATAGGTTTATCTCTTATATCATGCCATCAATACATTTCTGTATATTTGGTTTGCAAAGTCCCACACTTAGTGGTAATTTCAAAGTAGAAATCTGAGTGATATGCAGTGTATGTGGATACTGTTTTCATAAAGAAAATCCAGACTGCTCTAGGTGATGATACAACTGGAATTGTTTGTTGTAAGAAAGTTATCTAAGCATATGCAGTGTTTGGAAAAGGCGACTGAAAAGGAAGATTAAAGTTTAAAATTCTTGAATGTAAATATTGAACACAGCTGCCATATGGTATAAACCAGTATGTTATTTCATAGAGACTTCATTTATGTGAGTAAATAATTTTTATCTTTGTCTCATGAAGACTTCTAGTTCCTGCATTTGGGAATTTGTGAGAACAGAAGTAATTGTATAATAATATGAATAATTTACCTTTTTCTTAAAACAGCTTGAAGTTACTGGTAGCTGATAATGCAGAGTTTTAAAAATTCCTTAGTTCTTAGCCTTAAGAATTTTTGGTTGTCAAAATGACAGTTCAACTAGGATTTATCTGCAAAATCATGTCTCAGTTTTATCTGGCTGACCTAGTCCTGTATGAAACATCATAGAGAAAATGAGGCAAATTTGTGCGATTAGTAAGGAGGAGAGGTAGGAATGACAGAAGTGACAAGTGATCCATAAGAGACAAAGCTCTTTCTGATCCTTGAAAGCTCTTTGTCCTCACTAGGTGCTTCTGGTGTGTTCTGAGAGCATTGTCCTGTGTGAGGGAATGTGGCTCTTTGCTTTGTTTGGAACGTGTCCATCATCTCTGCAAATGCACAGCAAGTGCCCTTACACCATCACTAATGTGCTGGGCCACCACTGCCTGCATTCAGTAGATAAAAAGGAAAACCATGTTGTAAAGTATTAGAGCAATTATTATAGAAGGTGATTTCTTCAATAGATGGAAAAAAGTGGGATTTATAGAGGATAATGATAGCTAGATTAAAAGTAGACCTTTTAGAGGATGACTAGTATTGTTCGAAGTCTGATCAGGCTGGCAGAAGATAATGGGTTTTGACAAACTCAATGAAAATAATGGAGTACTGTCCAACTGTGTTACATGTAAATTGAAATACATGAGTATTTCTGGTCTCCATATGTTTTTAGTCAGTTCTTAGTTTAATGAAATATGTTTATTTAAATGCTTCTGTGTCAGATTTAAATGTGCTACTGGGGATCCTAGAGAAAGAGTCAAATGCCTGGAATCTGCCCAGCCTGTGAAATTGGTTATGCAAAGTTTCTTATTGCTGGTTTATTAGTAGGTATTTATTTTAACTGAATATTATTGTAAATTATAAGAATCAGAGCTTTGGGGTTTCTTTCCAGTGTATGAACAATGCCTTCTTAACTAGTTTATTTTTCCAATTTTTTTGCTGTCATGAGAAGTTATGATATTGAATTTGTTACTGCAGCAATGTTGGTCCTGCAAGTCTGTGAAAGTAAAGTTTGTCACTAATGCATGCAGATAAACTGACAGAATTGCATGTTTGTTGATCAGCAGCTGCTTCCATTCTAAAAGCGACTAAAATTAGAAAAAAAAATAAATTTATAATGTGGTTTTAAAACACAGGCTGCTGTACAAGCCTCCCCAAAGAGAAGGTGAAGTAATGCTTCAAACAGCGAGCTGTGCATATTTCTTTTTTCAATACCCCCTCCATGGGGAGACAGTAATTCCCCAGCTGGGCTGGCTCATGGGCACGTGGCTTCTGCTGCAGTTTTCCCAGCCCTGGGAACAAAGGTGTTCTTCTGCCTCTGGATTTCTTCTCCTGGGAGAGGGATTGTGACCTGCAGTTGGACTGCATGTGTGGAATTCTGAATGGCATAGGAACAAAACAGCAGAGCATTGATGATCATTCCTTCAAACATACAGTCAGAGACAGGTGGAGCCTTATTTCAGACAAAGACGTTATCAGGGATGAAATTAACATAGTCTGCATTAGAAGGAATCCTGCATAGTAAATCCTGTGGTTCTGAGGAAAGGCTCTCAGTAGGCTCTGATCTTGTTAAAGTGTCCTTAAGCTTATAAGTGCAAGGCAAACAAGTGATTTTATGTTCTGCTGCTCTTTTTCTACAATTGAAATCCTTTAAAAAAAGCTTTAATAAGAGATTTTTTTAATCAGTTGAGCGTGTATTGGATTTATCTGGTGTATCTTTGAGTAATCCTATGGAAATGTGCACCTTCTAAAACAGTGTTGCTCCTGTATAGCCAGTTTTAACTTTATGAATCCCAATGTCACTAATTAGAAAGGAAATGTTTTTAGTAACAGTATGTGAACTTGCAGAATAATTGGGTTGTAATTCACTCTGTCAGCTCTGATGCCATTCATAAACTCAGGGCTTATGAAGGCCTCAGAAATCTCAGATTGAATTATAGCTTTATTCTGTACATAACCTGAAACAATGTATATCTTAGCATTTCATTTGTGAGACTTTTATAAACCTGAAAATATTATTTAAATGTATACTTAACATAAAATTTCAATTTTGCATTTGGAGAAAAAAACTATATTGCGTTGCAATTCCCAGTTTTTTATTTAGACTTTACATCAGTTATGTTAGAGCTTTAACTGTGTTTATATGCATAAACTGTTTACTCTGCTTACTTTATATTGTGGTGTGTGTATGTGAAAGATTTTCTTAAATACCTTTATTTCAGGTACAACAAATGACTGTCTGGAATGTTTACATTTTGTTTAATACTTGCGTGGTTTACTATCGAAATACAATTTTACTAGTTGTGGAGTATTATCCTTCAACCTTATTTATACAATTTTCTTAACACAATAAAGTCAGTTATGAGAGCTCAAAAATTTGTATATATACTGTATTTAAAGAATCTTATTTTTGGACTTCATTCTCTCAAGGCAGTTCTTAAATATTCTCTGTCCTCAGGCTGCTGAGTCAAACCATGAAGGACCATTTGGTAAGAGTGGCTAATGAAGCAGAATTTATCTTGAGCAGACAGAGAGCAGAGGATATTAACCGCCACGCTGAATTTGAGGTAAGAAATTAAATCTTTAAAAAAAACCCCAAAGAACAGCACAAAAACATAACAAGCCCACTGTGGGAATTCCAGTGTGTGTGATAGGGGATTTTCAGGCACAGGAGGTTCCTCTTTGAAAAGTGCTTTGCAGTCCATGGGATGATTTGGTAAGTTTGACACTAACTTTGATGGAAAAAGTAGGCTGAGCAGAGCAGCTCAGAACTTGTTGAAATCTGCTCATCATGGATTGTAGGGGAAACAATTTTATCATACCAGTGCTGCTGTTCCATTTAGCAAATATCACTGTACGTGTTCAAGCTGCTCAGCATCACAGTCAAGATACAGCTGAAAACCCCCCCACTTTACTGAAGATAGATGGTAACAGCCTGTGAAGTGCAAAATGAGAAATTGCTTTTTTTTTCTTTTTGTCATTTGCTATTTAACTTAATCCCTCTCTAAAACCATTCTCCTTATGTTTTACATGCCTCTCTGTGGTTTTGTTATGTTTTTGTATTTTCACCCCACCTAAGGGATTCTAAAGTGAAATAATGGTCTTTGTTTTTGTTGTAAACTTGTATTACTTGTAATAAAAATACAAGCCTTTTTTCTGGATCACTTTGGTCCTACCTCCAATTTTGGATCTCAGTTACATTACATTTCCTTTCTCTGGGCTTTAATTATTAGGCTAAATGAAAATAAAGCTAAATCTCACTAAATTCACTAATATTCTGCCTAAAGAGTACTTAGTCTTTCTTCTGACATGTGATACTACTGTGGTTTTGTTTCCAAAATGAAGCATTAAGAGATTGAAGGCACATTTGTGCTTAATGTATTTCTAAACTGTTTTCCTCTTAAATCTTTACTTGAAAAAATACTCCCCAAAGATGAAAGCATATTTGTCTTAGACAGTGCTTATGTTCTAAAGGTCATCTGTGTTGGCCCCGGGATTCAAGCTGTGCGTTGTTTAATAACATATCTGCACTTCATCTCGAGCTAGTTACCCCCTCCTGCAAACAGAGATGTTGGAAGATATCTACAGTACCATTTTGCAATGGTGAAATAGCAGGCATGTTTCATTTATTACATCAAGGGGTTGGCGACAGTCCTGTGGAGATGAAAAGTGCATCTTTTGACTTCGTTGCCCGACAGTCACTGGAGTGGGACGTGCTTGACATCTTTTGCTCTGGATTTATGCAGGAGCTCCATGCGTGACGTGGCTTTATTGATTAGATGAACAGCCCACTTTTTCCCTTCAGATGCAAACTATTTGCAAAGGAAACGTGTGAGAAGTAAAGGGTTCTGTCATGTAAATACAGGCTACCGATGAATGCAGTTGTTCAGTGACAACTTCACTGTTAGCCCTCTTTTGGTCTCAAGACACTTTTTATGATGTCTGGAAGAAATTTAAGCTGAGCATCAACTTACATTTTTAATATAGCCCTGAGTTCTGCTGTGACAACTCTCTAGGGGGAGGGTTGGCTAATACTTTCGGCTGATGCTGGTTTGAGTCTGTGCTATCTCAGTAGGATGGCTCAAGAGGTTTAACTCATCAGGTGGAACTTAAATGGAAACTAGTGTACTAAAACAGCAGCAGTCCATTTATCTGGTTTAGTTTTGTTACTGTATTGGAAAAACTGTGATCCAGCATGACTTCCACAGGTGTGAAAACTGAGCATATACAGCTTCGATTCTGTCAAATGCTTACAGAACCTGGTGTCTCATGAAGTTAGGGCTACTGATGTCTGGCAGACTTCAGTCAGTGTTGTGTTTTTTTGTGGAAAGGGGAACAATTAGTCATATTCATTGGAATCTGCAGGTACTACATTAACAGTCAGAAATTCTGGTGTACCATGTTCCATCCATCCATGGCACGGTCTGTATTTCACATGTCCTGTGACATCCTTGGCTTGTTTCAGCCCAGTGGTACTTTCTAGCCATGGTGTTTCTTGTGGCCTTTTAAAGTGGTGCTCCAGGCTATAGAGGAGTTGTCATTCTCCTGTGATGCCCAGAAATTCATCTGCCACTTGACTAGAGCAGAGCCATTCCATCACTTGACAGGAATGGATCTGTGCTGTGTTGGGCTGCTGACATGCTGTGTGTGCGATTGTTAGGTAAGTTCCCACTGTATGGAAGGGTGTCGATGTTGATGCCCCTGATTTGGTCTGAGCACTCATGTCAGGACACACTTAGAGGGATGTGACAGGTAGGACTCGCAAATAAGAGCAAAAGGTCTTTCAAAACTATTGAAAGAACCTTTGATCTGGTTTATTTCCCCACCTTGGGGAGCTGTGAGGAAGCAGAGTAGCAGATGACAAGCCCTAAGCTACAGATTGTTTTGGCTAGCCTGACTGGTGTGATTTGGCCACCTGCATACACCTCTTCCTGGATTTGTGCTTCATCTTCCATCTGTTCTTGGGAAACGAGTTGGGGTGGAGATGGTATTCTCCCAGTTATGAAAGAGACTCTGCATGCTCAGTCCAGTGAATGAAATATCCTGTCTGCCATGGCATATGTCCAGAAAAGAGAAATTGTGAAAGGAAGCAGGTAGGCTCTACTTTCATAAATTATGTCTTATCATACAGAGATATGAAGCTCAGAGACTTCTCTAACCAGAGGTCACATCTTTAATAGCGTTGATTTTTATGCTGTTTTTCCAATTGCTTTTAAAATTTGATGCAAATATTTTTCCTCCAATGATGTCTTAAGATATGTGACAGCAGTGAGCAGATCCTGTGTACAACAAAAAGATTTAACAATTTCTTGGAAAATAATGTGATCCTATAACATGTAGCCCTGAAGAATGGTACATGCAAATGTGGGTTTGATCACATTTGAAAACATTTTGTGATTCTGGTATTGCTAGTTGCAAAGCTGCAGGTTGATATGGGGTTTTGGTTTTTTTTTTAATGGTTTGGGATAAACATGTATGGTTTCAGATCAGAACAAAATTTTGCCACCTGAGCTGTGGGGAGAAAGGAGATGGATCTGGTTGAGTGAGGGATCAAGACCCAGAGACAGATGAGAAATGAGGAAAGGACTATTATCCATTTTTCATTTTTATTCAGGCTTGCATGTCTGCTTTTTGATACCACATATCATAACATTGAGTCAGCAAAATTCCAACTTCCAATTTTCTTTTTCTGGGTCTGTAGTATGTGCACTGCTACCTGGTTTTAATTATTCATTTCTAAAAGTCATGACAAAGATGAGCCTTGCAATACATGTATCAGATTTTGCACCGTGGTGCAAGGGCAGGTTTAAAGTAAAAGGCAAATTATCTCGTCATCATCTAAAACTGATGTCTGGTATTTGGGGCATGTAGAGGTAGGAGGAAGCAATGGGAAATTAAGACAAGCTTCTTAACCAAGTACTGGAGTTAAATACTGTTGTATAGTGTTTGATTATAAATGGGGAAAGGATGGTCATTGTAAGAGAACAGAAAAACCTTTGAAATAGGTAGCATAGGAAAGGCACTGCTGTGCTGAACACTGCGGGTGAGAAATGTGATGCAAGAAATTATTTGTCAGGTGAGATTTTAAACTTGCACAGAGTTCAGAGGGAAAGTTACCACACCTATTTGGTTCTTAATTCATTGCAGGTACAGGACAAATGTTTTCTTTCCAGAAATGGATTGAGAAATGTCCACTTATCAATTCTTTCATAGCCAAGAGGAGACAAAGAAGCAACAGCAAATGCAGCACATGTAAATTTTGCTGCCTAAGGTCTGATTGGACTTTGCTTTGTCTCCATGTGGTGGGACCCTGTGTTGGTCAGAACATTGAGAGGAACCTTCTTCATAAAGTAGATTGACCAAAATATCAGGAAGAGTCTCTAAAGCAAGATCGTTTTGGGTGGGTTTTTTTTTGGATGCTACTCTAGTTAGTACTGTAACTTTAGATATGCAGTAAACCCTGAGTGCCTGAGATAGATTTAAACTAAAAGGATTTGAAAAGAAATCTTTTCTGTCCTCCTTTGTAACTTCTCATGGCAGTGCTCTTTCTTTGAGAGACTTCAAGTAAAGTGTCTTGAACAGCAGCAAAATCCATGCATTACTTTTGTGTCTGACAGCAGGAGGGGCATTTGTCATTGGCTTGGCTATTTTCCTGTCTACATTTGTATTGCAAACCTCTCCTTTGCAGTCCTGCACTCAAGAAGCTTCTTCAGACTGGAGGTGCTCAGCTTCCTTCATGGGCAGCTCATGCAATCTTCCACCCTACAACTCAGCAGCCTGAACAAAGACAAAAGAAGTCACTTGGGTGCCAGGCCACTCCTTTTCTTAGTAGGACATAATATAAGGAACATAACAAATTGTAAGCAAACCAGTTATGCTGTATTTCTTCTAAATAGGTATCGTAAAAAAACCCCAAAAAACTACTTTGTAAGTGAAGGGTTGGTTGTGAGAGGTTTTTCTATGGCTGAATACAAAGAACACCTTTTTATTTTAATCTTTTTCCTGATATTTTCTTCACTGCTATCTCTGTAAGTAGTTACATCTATGAAAAGGAGACATATGGGGTGGTGACAAGGAGACCTGAGACATGCTCTGCCCATTTTACAGTGTGATTGAGCCTCAAAAGAAGCCTGATGAAGCAATATTCCACTCATTTCTCTAGTGAGGTGGCAGTGAGACACAGACTTTTACAGTGAGTGTGGAAATGTGAGCATTCCTAACATAACTTATAACCCTTATAACCTTAAATTTTGGCCATTGTCCCTGGGATTTACGTGCACATGTCTCTTAGTTATTTTTCAAAATCTCACCCTGAGTGTTTGGTAGAGCTGAAAATTCTGAAGAGGAACCTCTTTATGCCTGAATTCCAACAACTATAGATTCATGCTACCACCCAGATTGTTTTCTAGAAACGACCTTGAAAAATGCGGTGATGTCTTCGATGGTGTGTGCAGGCGGCTGCAGAGCCAGGCCTATGGGAATAATTGGATTTGGTGTGAGGAGGGGGAGGGAATTTCGTACTCTAATTGACTTTATTTTATAATTTATGACAGGAGTGCCCATTGCCTTGGATATGCCTCCTGTCTTATATAAATCTCTTCATGTATTTGTGGGTGAATATACATATTTATAGAATTCTAAATAAGTAAACCTGCAAGGTTTTTAGGCCTGACTGTTCAAGCGTCAGCGTTTTTGCCTTTCTAGTGAAGGTTTAGTTTGCTGTTGGATTGCACTGCTGGATTTTGTCAAAAATCTGATACTGCATCTCAGTGCTTGTGTGAAGTATTTTTTGATGAATGTTCCAGCAGAATATTTTGGTGGGGTTTTTTTACCTAGAAGATTCATGTGAAGAAATAGAAAAATGGAGGAAAGTGTACAATACAGAACTATTCATAGTGTGGCACATCATGGTGTTTGTAGAGGAACAGTGGGAGTGCAACACAGTAATTTTCAGAAAACTTAATATAATGGGTAGACAAGGATTCTTCATTCTGAGAAAAACAGATCCTTTGGTATTTTTTTGCAGTAAAATGTAACTGCTGCTGTAATTTACAAACTAACCTGCCTCCTCNTTTTTTTTTTTTTAAAGTATGCTGTCATTCCCTTGAATTTTTTGCCTTATTTGTTTCAAATTCTCATCATCTGTGGAAATATGGAGTGCTGGCATTCTTGTTATTGGCTGTTTCTGTTGATTAACTGAGAATTTCACACGACTTTCCCTTTGCATTTGTTATAAATCATGCCAGGCAGCTAACTTCTCTGCATGATTTCTCTCCAATAATTAAATCTAGCATTTCCAGCTGCTGTAAAATTTGTTGCCCTTTTGTGTTCAGTTCTGTTTTTTCATGCGGAAGACTTGGACTTCCTCACAGTTTTAATTCTTGCTCGGTGTCAATTTATAGGCTGTGGTAATAAATGGAATGTTTTACTTCGTGGCTCATGCTGAGAAATGAATCTTAAAACTAGTGCTGCCTTGACAGAGGGAAGATGCAAGGCTAGTCAAGAGTTCCAGTAGTGACTTGGATGTAGCTGTTTGCTTTTTGTTTCCCTGGCAGAAAACAAAATTCAGTGCTTCCCTTGGTGGATAATCTTCTGTATTCTGCATCTTTTCCGCTTTGGTGTGTCGAGCATTAAATGTTAGAACGTGTTATTTGTGTCACAGGAAGTAGCTAAAAAGAACTGCAAATCAGTTGTGGCAGAATACCCATGAGTCAAAGGGAATGTTTGAGAGCCCTTCAAAGAATTACGGAAAGGTGTTTGGTGTCTTTGTAGTTTCCATTAGATGATTGTTACTTCTATATGTAATAAACAATTACTGGGAGAAAGAAAGTTTTGATCCTTGACTGGGTCCCTTTTCTTCATAGTTTTCCAGTGTTTTTAATGAGAGCTGCTTTGTTATAGAACCTGTGCATCAAAAAATCTTCCTGTGGCCCTTTACATCCTCTTATATGAAGTGTTATTCAGCACACTTTCTGGTAGTGTCCTTACTTACGAGAACAGAAGATTTTGTCATGCTTTCAGTGGTTATTCTCTGGTAGAGTGGGTCAGCAGCAATGGTTCTTCATAGAACATACAGAGATATTGGATAGCATGAGTTGTAGGTGCCCTGTAGGTATGGAACCAAAAGCTGTCCATAAGATTGAAGAAATGTAATGGAGAAACACATTTGCTATAAAGCAGCTTAGCTCTTTCAAATTTAAATTTTAAAACAAATGCTGCCCTTTGCATTGGGCCCCTCAGATGTTACAGCACCATCTGTCTGTCGGTAGAAGGAAGAAAAAAATTGACTTTCATTTCTAAACACATTTTTGAGGTATTAAAAACACTTCACAAAGCACTGAGCATAGAAGAATATTTTTTTTCCATTGGAGGATAAACCAACTTTTTTTCTACTGCAATATGTTGGAATGCCCCCAGCTAGAAGATTAAGCTTCTCATGTTCCTGAGGTGGCAATTTTTAGGGTTGTCTCTTGTGAACCAAAGGATACTGAAAAAAGAGTTCCTTTTTTGTTTGAACATTGTAATATTTTCCCTATGCTCTGGCAAGTGTTTGGGTAAAGTATTGTCTAATTATGAAAGGAGGAGTGGAAAATTGTGGTTTCTCCTTCAGTACACTTTAATAAGCAATGGTAGGAGAAGGAATGAAAAATTGCACTGGAATGCTGAAACATCTCTTTTTTTAATATCTCAATTTTAAATCAAACCACGTTACAGTAGTATATCTAAGAGTTATCCTTTCTCTGAAGAAGAGAAGCTCCAGAGTGACCTTATTGTGTTTTTTCAGTACCTGAAAGGGACTGCAAGAGAGCTGGAGAGGGCCTTTTTCCACAGGCATATAGTGATAGGACAAGGGGTGATTGCTTCAGACTGAAGGAGTGTAGGTTTAGATTAGATATCAAGAGGAAATGATTTACTCAGTGATGAGGCACTGACTCAGGTTGCCCAGAGAAGTTGTGGATGCCCCATCCTGGGTAATGTTCCCAGCCAGATTGGACTGGGCTCTGAGCTCTGGTCTAGTGAGAGGTGTCCCTGCCCATGGCATGTAGGTTGGAGTGAGATGATCTTTGGGGTCCTTTCCAACCCAGACCATTCTGTGATTCTATGGTATGATGGTATTGTTTCTAAAGCACCCTGGAAAAAAATTCATTTTAGAACTACTCTCTCCTATAGACTCCTCTGATGAAGTAGTAAGAGATGTTATCTTCATTACCTTTTTTTGGATACTATTTTTTAGCAGTTATGAGACAAACTGTTTGAGGGACTAAATCTAATAAGTATCAATGTCTTGTTGAGCTGTTCGAATCATATTGAGTGTGGAAACTGGATATATTCATAACTGTAGCTGTTTCGTGTTAAATATATTCTTGTTTTTCATATGCTTACAAAGTTTATTGTGTTACAGTTAATGCTTAGTATTTAGCAGTATCTTGTTGAGATTCTTCCACATTTTATGATCTGTGAGATGTTTTATTTACATACTAAGTGTAATTTGAAAAAATATGCAAAGAACATCATGAAAATTACTCTTTTCTGCACAGTGTTTTACAATGTATGAGGTTTCAACTTTTTATGGCCTTTTTCACTCCCTTTACCTGTTTAACACATCTACTTATTTTTCTCTTCCTGTGAATGATAAACTTTCCTTTGTTTTAAAAAAAAATTATCCTCTCATGTAAGTACTGTTACAGATGAGTATTTTCACTAGAAAGTATCAATAAGTTTAATTTACTCTCCGTAGCTCTGGAAGTCTTAGCAGACCAGGCTGTGGAATTCTTGTTATTTTAGCATTTGTAGATCCTCAGAACCTATAAAAAACCCCACAAAACTCTGCCAGAAAGAGCCAAAGATCCAATTACTGTAACCAGTTATCTTTTATAATTTTACCCTGCTATTTTAATGACTGAATTGGATCAGCATAGACATGAATGAAATGGGGCAAGCAGAGGACTGGAGAACAGCACCGTAAGCTTCTGCTGTGATCTGTCTTCTGCTGGAGTGGGAACAGGCATTCCTTGTGGAACTTACCTTTTGCTGTGGCAGTGCATCTTCAACATAAGGATGTTCATCCTGCCTTACTTTAATTATGTTTTTGGCATTCAGTGGACTCCATGAGCTGGATCTTTCTTGTCTTGGTCTCAAGTGGCTTGTTGAAAGAAATCTAACGAAGTGTGACTCCCCTTTACAAAAGCAATGAGGACTCTTGCCAGTGTGTTTATTCCTTTGTTTGCTTTTTGCTTTAAACAGAGCTATGAGTTGGCCTTTTATAAATTTCAGACTTGTTGCCCTGTAGTTCCCTGAGGTTCTCCAGAGTCCATTTGGCATATTTCATTCTCCTGGCACTGAGGCAGCTGGAACGAGAACACCAGAGCTGTGGCTCAGGATGTTCATCCCCAAGAGCTTCTAGATCACCTGAGTGAATATTTTCTGGTCCTAGCACTTGGTCTCTTGTCAGCTTTCTTTTGTAACTTCTCTGCTGGCCCTTTTCTGTGGTGGTCATGTGTTCCAAGAGCTCTTTTTACCCTTTGATCTTCTGTTAGCTCTACAGAGACACCTTAATTGGCTAATTGCTCCTGATTTGTTTCAAAGATAATTTATTGCTGCCTTTTATGGCTTTATGCAATTTTCCCTCAAACTCTTTTGACCTGGCTTGATTCTGCTTTTAAAACTAACGTGCCATAGTTGACATATTCTTTTATTCTTTGGACAGACTTACTGAAGAATGCCATTTTCTACAGCCTTCTTTCTCTACAGCTTTACCATTACAGCTTTTATTTTGTCTTTAAAAAGTCTTCTGATGGATGGCATTGGTTTCCTTTGAAGCCCTAGTATTGTATCTTTTTATACAGTTTTTCTGTTGTCTACAAAAACGTTTTCCACATTTTTCTCCATCTTTTTAGACTCACAGTATGAAAAGTAAGCTAGCCAGCTAAGAAATCTCGTGCTTCAAATTAGATGACCCCATCGGAAATCTTGTTGTTCTCACCTATTCATGAAAAATAGATCAGTATTGTTTACCTTGTTTATTATTCATGTACAGATTTTTGTGGGAACTCATTCCAGGCAATGATTCTAAAACACTCCAGACAGAAGTAATATGGAATTTTCTAGCACTGACAAAGCAAATACCTTCTTGTGCTTGATTGGAGGTTTTCTTCTAAAATTTCTGAAATTGTTCAGCTTTGAAGAAAAAGCACTGGGAACAGTACACATCTCTCCTAGTTGCTTTATTGTACGTTCATTCACTCTAAATGAGAAAAACATTGTATTAAAATTATTGTGATATTGGTGCTGAAAAGGTCACAGAAGATCTTCGGCGTCTGTATACCCAAAGATGTTTTTTCTCAGTATTTCAACTAGTAGGTTGAACTTAAATTTGGTGCTCAGTTGTAAACTCTTAACTTATTTTTGCTTGTACTTAACATATATTTCTTTGTTACTATGTGTCTTTTTTTCTTTAGCTTTTCTCATTTTTATTTTGTTGTTTTTAATTCAGTATTTAGCACATCTCCCTTTAGTTGGGTAGACTGAGTTCTATTCTTGTAGGTTTTTTCTTCTGAGGTGGTGTCTGCATGTGCTAGATCATCTTAGTAGCCCTGCTCTGTGTTCTTGAAAGATTGATTCCTATTGTGACGTGGATGAGCAAGACTTACTCATACTGAGTCCATTGTCAAGCCTATTGTCCTATTCTAAACTGTGGATACCCAAGGAAGTTTATTAAAAGGACAAGCATAGTAACACTTTGCCATAAATACACTCCCACTCCTCTGCAATTTGAAGTGACTTCTTATTCTTGGTTGCAGTGAAGAAATTGGTTACCCCTTCAGGAGTTATTATCCCCTGTTAGCCTTGTGAAACTTTGAGTCCACCCCTTGAGG
The DNA here is from genome assembly GCA_013400415.1 of Scytalopus superciliaris. NCBI lineage: Eukaryota > Metazoa > Chordata > Aves > Passeriformes > Rhinocryptidae > Scytalopus > Scytalopus superciliaris. The sequence continues at coordinate 73,381 of VXBX01003153.1, read as the reverse complement.
CTTTTGCTGAGAGTAACAGTGAGTTAAATGCAAATTGTACTGGCATCTTACTTCCATTCTTGTGTTGTAAAATGTCTTTTCCCTGGTAGCGAGTCAGGTTGGCTGGGAGACATGCATCACAACCAGTATTTCTTAGAACCCCTTCTGTTCATTATACTGTTGTAATTAATAGAATAAAGCTGTTGCTGATAATAGCTGATAACTACACACAGTGCTTATAGTTGGGAGGCTGATTCCAACAAGTGTAACGAGGAGCTTATTCCAACAGCTGCAGAAGGTCCTTTGCCTCATGGGGGTGTAATGTCCTTTATCCCTTGTTTGCACAGAGTAGCCATCACTCTCCAGGATGCTGAGTGGTCCAAGCTGCTGCTGGTACTACCTGTGCTAGTGGGGGTGTACAGATACAGCAGCCCTGTGGTATTCTGAGTGCATCATGTTTTGCAGGTTCAACAGGACTGCCAGTCCCTGGTTTACCAGCTCTTGGAAACTTTCACACACAGCCCACTCAGTATCTTTTTGGCTTGTTTTTTCCTGGTGGCTGTCTCCATCTAATGTTGCAAGGATCTGTTAAAACCCATTCTTGCAAACTCACCTAGAAAGTGTCCTTAATACCACATAATTTTACAGAATTCTCCTATTGCTCCTGAGTTCTCTTTTTTTTCCTTCACCCTGAAAAATCCTACTGTTACATAGTTATTTCTTCTGTGGCAGTGATTCCAATTCTGAATCCTTTCAAAATGCTTCTAAGTTCTTTCATACTGTCATATCTTTCCTGATGGAAGACCCAAAACTGCAGCCATCATTCCTGATGTGAACATCCCAAGAATTTATAAATACACAATATTTGTGGTGTTCTCCTCCCAGTGTTTCTTCTTTACTTGATTCCTCTGTGCTTGCTGATTATCCTGTTCTGAGTTCATGGCTTCATAGGTCTCTTTGTCATTGAAAATGCCATCTCATTATGGAAGAAAGGAGTGAAGATAATGGTGAACTCAGTGTCCATCATTTTGTGTCTCAAATTAGATGATTTTCTGTGTTTCTTTTATCTAAACTGAAGTTCCTGTGCTATTTTATTATTAAGATGATTGGTCTTCCAAGCTTCCCCTCCAGTTCCTCACAGCTCCTTCATGACTGCACAGCTGAGTAGCTGAGTGTCAGAAAGGATTTTTGTTCATCTGTTATTCGCTCATTCTTCAGACTGTTTTTTACATACATGTTGAACAGCTCTGAACAATCACAAACTGAGAGGAATCATGTGGTTAATGTTACTTTGACCAGGCCCTTTTCTAGTATTTTCTCTTCTCCTGGAGTTAGCTCTTCTGATTCTTGCTATTCACCCTTATTTTAGCTGCTTTTTGTTTTGCTTTTCTGATGTTGGTCTAGATAAGTCATTATACCTTCCTAAAATGTGACTTCTTAAATCAAAGTGGTTTTCTTATGTGAGTGGAGAATTTGTGCTCACTGATGTTTCAAGAGCTTTGATGAAATAAAAAGTTAGAGTTGACTTTTTTGTTATTATTTGTACAGTCAATATTTCCATTGAAGGTGAAAATATAAATATCAAAACCATTCTGAAAGAAATGTCAGTTACAGCATGAGATCACAGTTTTGTTTCTGTGCATACAGAAACTTGAAACTGCTCTAATGCCTTTTTTTTTTGGTTTCTGTTAAAACAAAATGGTGAATCAAAGAGCTTAAAATAGCATCAACTTTCAGATAAAATGTTTTCAACCAGTTTTTATAATTCCAGAATTAGTGGAAACATTTTTGTCTTTAGATTCTTCCATCAAGGCACAGGGAACCGAATTATTTAAAAGATAAAAAGAAATTTGTTTGCTTTCTGTCAGAGTTCATATCTACAGCCAACCTTGATAGAAGACCAGAATGATTTAGACAAGTTTGCTTTGGAGATTCATAACATATGCTTGCTGGACAGAATTGAGTTATCTCTGCTCTGGAGAGTAAGTTATTGTAGCAGGAGCTGACAGAGATGAAGATAACTGAGGGAAATTCAATTACCTTTTAGTGTTTTCCTTCTAATAGGATTCTTAATGTGAAAAAGATCCTTAGATGATGCGCCTGTGTTGCTTTGTGAGATCTGCTTTGATACCTGCGTCCAGAATAAAGTGAACTCTCGTTTTCAGGCCTTCATTAAGGATGAAATATGCATCTGATTGCTAAATGGGTGTTAGCTTTTGATTCAACATATTGTCATTTGTATTCCAGACGTATTTGACACTCTTTTGGCAGTAGCCTTGCATATTCTCTTAATATTCTCTTAAATACAATTTCATTTTCAAAAATATTGTTTTTATGTAAAAAGCTCGTTTATAACAGGAATTGAAGAAGGAGGTCAGAAAACTGTAAAATAATTCCCTGTATTCTAGTGCTGTCTCTGCAAGTTTGTTTTCTCTTTCGACTTTTCCGGGCAAAAGCACCCGAGTTGCAAATATTGCTTATGACTGACCTGAGTTCGGGCTGTTGGATCAAAACCCATCCCACTTGAGTATACGTGATTTCATGTGAAACCTCTGCAGTTCTGAAGTTACTGGGATAGGCTGATGCATACAGGTATCAGGATGTTATTGTTTGTGTTATTTGTAAAAAAAAAATTATCTTTTTTGAGATGGCTGGTGGTTGAAATGAAAATTTAGACGTGGCTTTATTAAGGCAGCTCCCTCCGCCAAACAAACCATATACAAGTTTGTGTACCTGCAGTACACTTTCATTTAGATACCCATCAAACTACTGTCTATAGCTGAATGTAGTTTTATGTATATCCTCCAAAAGACCTAAGAGCATCTCAAAGGAACTGGTTCAGTTTTCTGTGTAGGTCAAAGAGAAATATCAGTAGGTAGAGTCATTCTGTAAATATTTCTGTAACAGAGTAAGGTGAAGCAGAGTAAGGGAAGCCCATCTGCTCCATGGCTGGGGGCCTGGGAATCATCAGGGAACCCATAGCAAAGTGGGGGGCATAGGGGGAATTTGGGCTCTCTACACTACCACCAGCAGGACAGGGTCATGCTTAGTTGTGCTGCCCCTCAGCCCCAGGGGAGCCTCATACCACCTGCAGACATCTCTGCGTTGTGATTCCATCAGTCCCGGTGCATTAAACATTTACAGAAGCACAAAAAAAAAAAAAAAAAAAAAACACCAGATATTCCAACTTCTAAAACATTGTTGCTTGTTTTTCCCTACACTGCCTGTCAGAAAGCCCAAATAGCTCATTTCTAAGCTGCTGCTGATAGCCTTGAAGGCAGCACCACCCGTCCTGGCACTGGACCAACACTGTTTTGCAAAGCAGTTTCATATGGTCGGCATGAGAGGAGCGAGGAATGTTTCATGGGTTATTTCTGAATCACAGTTGTTTGAAGCTGTTCAGAAATTTGGAATATTAGGAGAAGACAGAAGTAGGTGATTGGCTGGGGTGTAACTGAAGCTGTTTGAGCGTGTGAGAAATGTTGTTACATGGCCCTTTGGTATGTCCAGTAATTGTCACTTACATGTGTTTAATATAACGCTTTCTGTAATTTCAGTAGTTCCTTTCATTTTTGTGCACGCCTAGTGGAAGCTGGTGATTTTGATTAGTCACTGTACTTTCTTTCAATGCCTATCATGTTAACGAGTGAACTGTAATTCATACCAAATCTCAGATTTCTGTTTTATAAAACCCACTGAATTTGTGTTGCTTCTTTTTCATCCTGCGTGGCTGCTGAACAAGTGTTGAGTTTATTATTTTACAATGAATTAAAGTCAATTAGTGAAATCTAGTTAAGCAGGATTTGGGCAGTTGTAATGTGTTTTGTGCCATTACACCAATATCCATGAGTTCAGCTGTTTGTTGATAACTCTTATCGAGGGGTACTGTGAAATCACCCTCAGACCATTAAAGAAAACAAAACCCCAGACAACCAGACAGAAAAACCTTGCATGCTGAACTGAAACAAAGCCAAAATCAAAATTCAACAAGAGCATCAGAGCCTTGTGCTAGGACATTTCACAACTTCTGGTCTTTAATGTGGAAATGAGAAATAAACAGAAAACTCATGAAGTGGATCTTACGTGTTCTTCTTATGTAAAGATGAATGAATATGTTTAGGAAGTATTATCTCTCTTTTTTATTTTATTTTAAATGAAAGTTTACAACATAAAAGATGATGCCAGTAGAAACTGCTTGGTGCTACATGGCTCTTCATTTCTCTGAAGGGAGCATCTCTGGTAGTTGCATCATCTGTCTCTTGCCTCATTGCATTTTTTTCATTTACACCAAAAGAGCAAGAAAAATAAAAACTGTAAAGCAATTTTTATGAAGTCTTTTGTGAATTTTTAGTCTGTGTTCCATATTGCTCAGTATAAGGATTTAGAGTTCCATGAATGAGTGTTTTTAAATTAAAGCAGAGATTGTTGTCTTCTAATGCTTTGAATAATCAGAATATTTTAAATGCTGTCATTTTATGGCTAGTAAAATCACACAACTTGAAAAAGAAACTAAATTATATTCCCCCAACAGTTTTTAGAGCCAAATGCCAACCTTTTAAGGCTGCTAGAACCTTTGCTGAATAAAAATGTTAATTAAAACTAAAACCTATTTGTACGCATCTCATACTGTTCTGAAATTCCGGAACTGTGTTAACCTTAATGCATCAGAACCAACCACAAAGGGAAAAAATCTCATTCAGTAGCTGGAATGAAACACAAAACACAGACTATTAGGGGGAGAAAAAAAAAAAAAAAGGAGAGGGGAGAAAATAAAATAGTTTGCTTTTCATAGTTTGATGCTATAGGAATTCTGACAGGAGACTTTAAGATAAGGCAGAGGTTAAGCTAAAGCTGGGATTGTGACTGCTTTACATGTTTCCAAAGTAAGAGCGAGGAATGATTTTAAAAAATAACTGCTATCAAACCCCATATAGATCATATTTTTAAAATCCTTCCCATCTGCCTCTGGATTATTTTTTTCTTTTTTTTTCAATTTTTGCCATTTCATCATCATCTCAGTCAAAACATCCTGCTTTTAAAATACTTAGTCCTGCAAAGATTAAGCCTCTCAAAAATCGTAGTTTACTGTAAGGTAAAGAGGAAGTTTGGAATGTAAATTAGAGACTTGTGAATTGCAGCATTGAACACATTATTTTTTGAATAGACTTTTGAATAAAATTCCATGTAGTCCTTCTTTTCACAGATTCTCTTATAGTAATTTGAAATTTCTTTTGGCCAAAACAATTCAAACCAAAACCCACCCTGAGTACTTGTTCTTACTAAGTAACTAAAATGTTTCTGCAGATACAGATGAAGGTGCCCTACTTAATTGCAGAAACTGAAGGGTCTTTTCCCGTGTGTGGGAAGGAAATACTTTGCTAGCAAAAGTGTTGATCCTATTTAGCAGTGTTGCTTAAGGATATGTGCCAGGCAAGGTGATCAGTCTCCACTCTGAGGGGCTGGAAAGGTCCTGAACTGTCAGACATTCAGTCCATTAAATGAGCTGTTGGAGTAACCATGGTGGGAGCTGGTAAGGGCAGATGAGTTACCTTTTGGGTCATGAGTTTGTGTCTGAATGTTTCACAGCAGAGGTTTCACTAAAGGTGTGCCAACTATGGCACAGAATGCTTTTAAAGCTCCTTGTGTTGCTGGTGCAGAACGACAGGTGACTTGTGCCTCTATCTACCTTAATTCCCATTATGTATCGCAGTGTGTACAGTATCTTACTGGGTGCTCATGGGGTTTTTCCTTTTGTTCTTAATGCCTGGTACTGGACCACTATAAACTGTAGATTGCTTTCAAAACATACCTTTGATTCTCTTATCAGAGTACAGAGCAAAGTTAGAGAAAAGGAAACTACAATTTTTAAATCTTTTTTTTTTTTTTTTTTCCACTAAGCATCACAAGTGATATTTTAAGGAAACCAATCAAGTCTGAAACCAACTTGGTATCCATAGTGCTGAAGCTTATTAGAGATGTGCTTGTCATTGGCACGCAACCAGTTGTGGCAAGATATGAAACTCTTATGCCTAAATGCTTGTTATCTCAAATGAATGTAATTTCTCTGTTCTTTGTTCATGAACTGATATGTTTTGATACATTCACAAACTCCTGGATTAAAATCAGAGCTGTGTTCTGAGTCCAAGACACTAACCAGGGAAAGCTGAGAAGTGCCTGAGGGGAACTATGTAGGGAATAGAAACAGAAACACAGACCCCAGGCTGCAGGAATATCTCAAGGGGCTAATCTTTCTGTCTTTTGGAAATCCGGAACTTTACATAAACTTGGAAGCTGCTTATGAAGAGATTTTGTCTGGAAATGAATTTGCTTTGCATGTGCTTTGCGAATTTATAAGGGAATTTAGCGAGTGTGATGTAGCAGGAGTACCAAACAATAAATAACAAAATCAGCAGAGGTATGTTGATGATATTGTGTTTGTGCTAGTGGTACAAGCTACTGTGTAATAAGGTTCCAAATTATCTTTGGTTTATCTGCTTGTCTGAATCATTCTGGCTAAATTTTTCCATTCTTTGTGCTCTCCAAGGTTGAAATACTTTAATTTGGGTTTTTTGTTTGTTTGGAAGAGAAGGTTAACAAAATATTTCCAAAATAAAGCAATTTTTTAATTTCATTGGGAATTTCCATTTTTTTTTCCATGATTTGAGGTATTATTGTTTACCTATTTACCTTTTGCCCCTGTTGTGAAAAATGAGTCAGAATTTCTCTGATGCAAAACTTGTGAAAAATTGATTCTTATGTAGTACCTTTAAGGGCTTCTTAATTAGTAAGTTGTGTTGCTCAAATATACTCAGTAGTGTGTGTTACCTGCTCTGAGAGACTTCCTGTAAGGTTTAGCTGTGCCATCTGAACTATATGTGACTTTCAATCTGTTCAGGCGTCACTCCTGTGCCAAGTCTTGGTGCTGTGAGTTGTAAAAGAACTGTGCTGGCAGCAGGGTGTCTGGAAATCTGAATTCTAGGGAAGCAATTATTTGGCTACTGGGGCCAAAACTGCTGAACTACTTTGTACCTGCCTTACAGGTAATAGAAATCCCTCCTGTGCCTCAGTGGAGTGAGGCATTGGAGAGGTGCTGGCCACAGCTGGGGACATTTCGGAGCTTTAATTTGTTGGGGTTTGTTGGAAATGGGCCACGTGGCTCCTGGTACACAAAGATTTTCACAAGCTCTTGAGAGATGCATTGAGAGCCACAGCAAGACTTTTTTGGCAAATGTTTGCTGAGCTGACAGCACCAGCACTGGGGTGGATGGTAACTATTCCCCTAGTTAGACTTGTGGTCATGCTGTAGAGGGGAGGAAGGGTCCTGATGCTATTGTTACAGTAAGGTAGTAACAGCAAGAACAAAAGGTGAGGTCTGTATGGGCAGTGTGAGAAGAGCCTACAGATAAAATGAAGGCAGAAAGGAAAGCTAAGGAGCATTAAAAGTAGAGTTAGGATGGTTCCCTAGGCAGTCTCCACTGCACCTTTGGAGACTGAGACTAAATGCTGTATTTCTCTTCCTGTGAGAACAAGTTACTCACATATCTTTACAGAGTTACAGGCTAAGCAACTATCAAATCTGCTTTGTTGAGGTTGAAGGGATAGTAGTCTTTGTATTTGGCCCACTTCAAGACTTAGAGATACATGTTTTCACCTGATTGAAAGTTTTTTCTCCCCTTTTTAAAACTTTATTTGCATCAAAGGGACAGTATGAAAAGATAGCAAGACCAAGTGTCCAACCGCTGTGCAATAGCAGAGCAATGCAACCTTAATTTGACTCTCACTAAGCATGTGTAGTGAATCCTTAGATTGTATATGTTTTATTTTTTGGACAGAGTGGATGTTCCTTATGAAATAAAGGAATCTGTCAGTTCCAGAAGGTGTTCATGGATTTGATTGGTTTGTTGTATTGGACTAGAAGCTCCTTAGTGAATACAACACTAATCTCTGTGGTGGTGTTGAAGCTGTTGAATGTCACAAGGTTGATCCAGTGTGGTTGGGGAATGGCTTAAAAGATCATCACTGGCTCCTTTGCTCAGTATCTAATCTGAGAACACGGAGCCACCTGTGCAGGAGTGCTGAGCTTTACTGTTTCTAGAGCATAGGGGAATCATACTTTGATTATTTCTAGCTTGAAAAATGCCTTGTACTTGGAAGATGTGGACCTAAAGAATGTTAACGCTTACTGCCCAAGCCTGTTGTTTTTAGGATCTTAGACTATTTTAAACAAGAATAGTATGAAGGGACTGCTGATATAAACTGGATTTGCAAAAGAGGAAGGGAGGAAAGTATCTGAAAAGAGCATTTAGCTCTGTGCATTGCTTATGACATGGTGATGCTTAATGAGTTAGAATATTGGAATAATGTAGCAAATCCCAGTTTCCAGCAAAGAGTAGGAGCTCCTGTTTGTGTTAAGCTTTGTCTTTGATTATGCTGCTGTAACACAAATAATATCAATTAGATAAGCATCAAAGAAAAAGGTTGAAAAAAAGTCTGTGGTACTAATGGGTACTGCAGAAAAAAAATCTGATGTGATTTGTCTCTGCTCTTCACTAATTATTTATTCTGTCAGCTACTTTTTTATGCAGTTGAACTCTTGTTAGTTTGTCTCATTTACCTACTGTACTAAATTGGGTTCATTTCAAAGATGCAATGTGCATAGAAGTGCTGTTGCCCAGTGTTTATTTGGGTTTACTAAAGCTTCATTCTGTGAGACTTGAAGGTAAAAAATAAAGCTGTTGACTCAGCACAGATTAAAACCAGATGTCTCCCGAGATCCTTGCATTTCTCTCTAATCATTAACCCAAATTGATTGTGGTAGATTTTTTTTTTTTCCCTGACCATGACCATAGTTTTACCAGTCTGTGTTTGGTGTGATCTAAGTCAACTGCATGGTTTTTTTCTCCTGTTGTGATTTTAAATGCCTTTTTTTTTTTTTCTTTTTCCCTCCTGGAATGTCTGGCTATAAACCTGCTTTTTTCTCATCACTCCCCCCTCCCTGCATTTGTATTACAAACAGTTGATTTAAATGCAGATTCTTTTTAATCTTCAAATCAGATAAAAGGTTGGAAAAGTGGATAAATGAGGTTTGGAAAACTATGGGTTGAAGAGATGAGAAGCCATTGCATTGTGTTCAGTCCATTAAAACAAGAAGAAATAGAGGAGATACTTTGATAAGTGTTGTGCTGGTGTTAACCTTGATGGCTATTATCGGGGGGATGATGCTATATCTATTTCATTGGCTTAAGCTTTTTTCATGCTGAGAGAAATCAATACTTTGAGTCGTTGGATGACAGAGGCATCACTTCAGAATTGACGGTGGCTGTCACACGTTGTCATTGGTTGACTTTTGTTCGCTGTTGAGGTTTTAAGCTTTCATTTTTCTAAGTCTTATTCAGGAGTCTTTGTAAGATTTCCCTGGGTAGCATTTTTAGTCCAGACTTTAAACCTCAGGTCAGAGGTCAAGTGCAAAGATCTGTGAAAGCAGAGGATTGAGGAGCTCCTTCATTTACTGAAATATCCTTATTTGTAGGGAATTTGCATTAGTGGCAAGACTGTGTGTTATCTTATGGATGACTTTTCTTCTTACGTGATACCCGCTGAGACTGGTTGTTCACAAAGCCAAGTAGCTTTTAGCCAAATTAGACAAAGGAACTGGCATATATTAAAGTGTTCAGTGATCTCAGAGTTGAAGAATAAAAGTAAATAGGTGCAACATTTCTTTTAAAAACCCTACACTATTAAACTTTTTAATCACTCAAAGAAAGTATTGCATTATAATTTTGGGACTGCAGATGGTGCCGTGCAGAGGAAATCTTTTACTTGACATTTTTATGAAGATCAAAGATAAAATAGTTCTGAAAACACTAGATTAATCCTTGTCTTCACTGAAATGTAGACAGGCAGAATAGACCAACTCACCCTGTCAGTATTTTGCAACAGTATTGCTGGAATATTTTTTGCATACAGAATTGTATTTTCATGTCAATAACTTTTCTTTTGGATGACCTTGTGCTCCTTTAGAATTACAGTTCCTTAAAAATGAATCTTCACCTAACCTACATGTTCAAACAGCCTGCAGCCTTGTCCAAGCAGGGAATAGGAGAGTGGAAAAAACCTTTTCTGTGATAATGGCAAAGACAAGGGTTTTGCTCCATGCTGGATAAGGGGGTACAAAATGAGGGTCTTTATTCTCTTTCATGCTGTGGCAAAGCATTCTGCTTAATACGCTTACCCTTTGTAATACTTCTAACAGTCACTGAATGTAAGGCTTTTTGGAGATAGCCTGGGAGGGGTGTATATTAAAATACATTCTTTTTCTCCTTTTAACACTTTATCTTACCATAAGTGTGGCTGCACTGCTTTTGTGATTATAGTTTCATTGAGACTTGCCCAAACAGAAATGATGTAGGCCTAAGCAGGAGTGGAAGGAAGGTTTGACAAACCTGTTGGCATGCAACTGTGCATCTTCATTGTAAAACCATATTCAGGCATGACTGGGTGGGTATAGCAAGTGCGGGGGATCAAACATTGAAGAAGAAATAAAACTGTCAAAATACATTTGTTGGTTTGATCACAAATAGATAGCAAGCTGTACTTTTATTTTGCATAAATAGAATGATTGGGGTTTAGTGTTAAGTATTAACGGTGCCACTCTGTATCCTAGTGTTGCATCTTTGAGCCTGGGTCAGGTGAACCTGGAACCTGGAAAATGAAAAGATATGGTAGAGAAATGGAGTCTTTGTTGTGCTTTCAGAACAGTCTGGTCATGACTGGCTACTTTAGGATGAGTATTTTTCTGGGTTTTTTTGGTGGAACCAGTCTTCTCTCACTCTGTATTAGAAGTATTTGAGAGAAGTATTTGGCATGTATTGAAGGGAGGAACCACTGAACAATTGGTGAGTCACCTGAACAATCAAAGTTCTTGCAGAACTTTCTTAAGGTTCATGACTGCATATGCAGTGACAGATATTTGGCAGAACTGTGGCTTCTTTCTATTCTTGTTTGTAAAATATGTATTATAGAGTATGCAAAGTTTGAGAGTTCCTCCTGGAGCAATGTTGTGATTTTGTGGGATTGATGCATGTGGAAGTCCCTCAGTTTTGGTGTATAATTGCAAATTTCTATTCATATTAAGTGCTGAATTTCCTGAAAACTGGAGTTATATTTCCATTTTATAACAGGCTGGTTATGTTTTCACAGAAGTTGACAGGACAATAAAATACCATTTTTTTCTTCATTTGTTTGTCACAGCTACATTTTGAAAATCTTTGCTGGTATTTAGTGAAGGATGTGTTCAAAATCACATCATATAGAGACTTTTTTTTTAAAGAGGTACAAGTTCATTATGTCTGTTACAAAACATTCTAGTTTGATTTCCATTTTATCATGTTTTAAGGTCAAATGTGACTTTAATGTTCCATAAAGAGACAGAGATTGATAATGGGGAAAGAATAACCCTCTAATGTGATTTATATCTATGGATTTTATGTCAGATATGAAAAGTTGCTGTTCAAATTGTAAAGGAGGATCCATTAAAGAGCACTTTAAAACATTTTACTACTTAGCTTACCTTATACACTTGTTTTTTAGAATTCTGCCCTTTCAGGGAACTTAAAAATAACAGCTTATGAAACATTTACAAAGTGCTGAAAAGATCTCAGGATCATCATAAGTGCACAGTAGATAAATATATTGGAAAAGACAGCTGTATTTAAAAAGAGCTGGGAAAATCTTGTTTAGTGTTGGTTATGATTTAGCCATCTCATATTTTTGTGAAGGGGGATAGCAGAGTGCTTCATGTAGGAATATAAAAGCCAGTTTTTGATGTCTTGTTGACTTGGAAAGTCAGCTGCTTTTTCTTCAGTCTTCCTGGATGTCTCTGCTCATCAGGTGAGCGTTGCTGTATGGTGTAGGAAAATTATGAGGAAATATATAAATATATGAAATTTGTTAAAATACCTCTTTAGAATTGATTCACGTTAGTACATTTTTTTTTTAATCTAATGTCTGTGAAAATCTTACCAACCCAAAATTTTATAGTGTTTTTTTCCCCATTCTTTCTATCTTTCACTTACTTTATATGACATATGTGTTTGTATATACACATATATAAATAATATTCATAGCCTTTTGATTTTATTTGCAGCAAGTTTTTAATGCTTGTATGTATATAAATACGTAGAGGAAAGACGTTGCTACTGTTTTAAACATAAAAAACCTTCTGATATTTTGCTGATATCTAAGCTCTAAGAAATAATTATACTAGTGTCTGCATCAGCTGTGCTTCGCAAAGAAAAAGCCATTTTTTTTGTTGTTAGGCAGACATTTGTGTCCATTCCACTAACTAGATCATAGAATAATCCAATCATTGTCAGAGACTGAAATGCTTTGTCTGGCATATGTGATCTGTGGAATTGCCAGATGAAAACTGAAATTAGAAACAGGGAGTGCTGAAGTGGGGAAAAGCCTTTATTGTTTTACCAATAGTTGAATTTCTTGAGGGTTCTCCTGTACATGGAAATGGGGTTTTGACAAGGGGGTGATGTAGATTTGGTGCCTGTTGTTTGAGTTCTGTATTAACAGAAGGTCAACAAAAGACAAAATTATGTGACAATGTTGTAACAAAGAATCTTTTGTAGTTTTGAGTTCAGTTCTTATTTGCTAATATTTGCCTTTGAGTACCTGGGCAAACAGAAGGTGTTTATACAACAGGTGTAGCACTGCCAGGAAAATTATTAGCTTTCCATGCTGGCCTGCAAATGTGCTCAACTTGAAGCAGCCATCTGGTAAAGATCAATTTGGTCTTCAGATGTGTTTTGTCTTCTGTCTATCTGCAAATATGTGGATTTTCTTCTTATCTTTTATGGTTACTTATTTATACAAACAACAGCTAGCAGTTGGCTACCCAAATCTAATGGAGAGTCATGGCAGTGGAGCGGTCAGCTCGCTGACAGTCATCTTTCTGAAAGTGGCCTCTTTGTTTTTATAAAGCTATTTCCTCACTTTATTATAGGCACAACCACTTTAATTTTGTATGTTTTATTATGCAATCAGGCCACTAATGCTTTGGCATTTTCTAAATCTTGACTGTGTATGCTACATGGCTGAAGAATTGATGGCAAGCCGAGATCCTCTGCTTGGCTCTCTGGACAGGTTTGCTGTGGGCAGCTGTGCAGGGCCTCAGTCCTCCAACCTGTGATGTGGGGTTTTGCACAAGTAATTAATTATGAAGTGCCTCAAACTTCCTTTGCATGGTGTCATTTAACTACTCTCTTACTTTGAATTTGCTTTGCTTCCTAGTCGCTGTGTGCCCAGTATTCTGCAGACAAGAGGGAAGAAGAAAAGATGTGCCATCATTTGATAACGGCAGCGAAGTACCGAGACCAGGTGACTGCAACCCAACTAATACAGAAAATTATCAACATTCTGACAGACAAGCACGGAGCCTGGGGAAGCTCTGCACCAAGGTAAAGCACTTCTGGGGTGGCTTAAAACATTTCTGCTCAGCTCTGCTCCAGAATGTCTTATGTAAAGGCAAAATCAGGTTTTCCAGGTGTTGGGTTTTTTTTTAAACAAAGTAATATGAAACATGTAAAATGAATGTGTCATTGGCTAGTGTGGGTGAATGTCAAAGAACTAATGTTTTGTTGGAGCAGCAAAAGCCAGGATGGTGACTTTAAACTTTACTGTAACAATATGATAGAATGTATGTTGAATGTTCTAGCCCTATCATTTATTTGAAAAATAATTTTTAAAACTAAATGCTTTCTCACAACCAGCTTTCTTTGTGGTGCATTATGATTCAAGACTGAACCACAGTCTAGTGAATTGTTTTCTTTTCTGCCAGATTTTAAACAGACAAACATCTTTT
>VXBX01003153.1:32032-54532 GCA_013400415.1 Scytalopus superciliaris | reverse complement strand
TGCGTTATCTATGACTGAGCCACATGTAGGTCTAGGACTGTTTTTTTTCCAGTGACAAACCATGTATAAGAGAAGTCTTTATATTGCTACCAATCAAAGTAATTATTACTTGATTGTAAAGAAACTTTTTTTCTCCTTCTTTCAAGTCAGGGCCTAAATTTAAGCTGATTAGGATTTCCAACTAAATGCCAATTTGATAATATATGTTGTTGTTGTTTCCAAAACCTTCCTTATTATGCTGAGACCTTTTGGTGAAGAGCTGTTTGCTCTTTATGGGTACAAGGAAGGAAGAAGCAGTTTGATGATGCTCCATCTCTGTCAAACTGATGGGTGAGTTGCCTGCCTGTCGTGTGAGAAGGCAGGTCTTCAAGTTACACAGTAAGGGCTTTGGAATATTTTCTCTTGGGAGAGAGGTAGTAAGTAGTTTTTTCATCTCAAATCAAAGAACTGAGGAAAGAATTTCATTTTCATCTTCCACAGCCCATACCAGTGCTCAGACAAACATCACTTGCATATGCAAACATAGACGTTGAAGAGGCTTTAGTGGGGAAAGGACACAAGAATGTACATGGGTTCCATAAAGATTAAAATTAATCCCATCTGAAAATAGGCAAATGGAACTTTTTAAATTGCTGTATACAGAATTTTTTACCTTTGTGACTCACTTTTTTCTGGGCTTAGAGGAAAATAAAAAGCTTACTTATGTTAATTGTGGAGATGTAGAAATAGTTTCTAATTCAAACTGCAGAAATTCTGCAATGAGTTGTTGAGAGAGACAACAGAAAAAATGATGACTGCGCATACTGAGATTGGAATCAGATGTCCATTTTGATGTTTATGGTAGTTGGGAAAAAAAAAGGCACTTAATTCAGGGCTCTGTCATGGGAAGGAACTAGTTTTGACATTGGTGAAAGAGTTATAAATGACAAAGAATGGGAGGGACAGAAGCTGTTTTCAGAAATGTTTGCCAACAGGACTTTGAATAGGTGGTGCATAGTGGAAAAAAAATTGAAAGGGGTGAAAAGAGAGGAGAGTGGCAAGTTAGTATAGATCTGCTAAAGTGATTGCCCAGGTGAGGGGCATAAATGAGAGAAATGCAGACAAAACTGAGGTCTTGGGAGCCACTGCAGAGTGAGGAGGGCAAGAAAGAACACAAAGCTTTGCTTGAACAAGAAAAGGTTTGTCAGTCTAGTAGTAGTGACTAATCCTCAAAATGAAAAAAAGAAGGGAGAGGGATCCCATTTCACCCCACAAATATAATAAAATATACTTCTCAAATGAAATGGATCATGACTAGGGATGTTTTTTGAGTTTTTTTGCCCTGAATTATATTCCATGTTCTACTAGCTGTCATTGTAGAAAAGACATTAAAACAAATAGGCCCTCCCTCATCCAACTTTAGTATACTTAGTATTGCTGTTACGCTGTCAAAAAGCCTTCCCGTGCTATGCAAAGATGAACTTGCTGATTTGCTCAAACTGTAGAGTAATTTACCACATGCTTTGCTTTCTGTGTGTAGAGAGAGATAAGGGGTACAATATAATTACACAAAATCTTTGAAAACAAGGTCCGTGCTATATACTATGAAAGTGTAAGTAGCAGAAATGAAACTTCTGTTGGGGAAAACCTGGTGATTTTTAAATAATTTTTTCTTTACTAGCTTAACAAAGAGAAATCATATTATCTTTTATTATTTTTTCTGTATATTTTGAGCAGGCAGTTGGTTAATCAATAGGTTTTTATCAGGAAGAGCAAGCAGAGTTTGATGGTGGCTTTGTGTATTGCCACATGGTCAGGCCAGGTTGTGTTGTGCTATCCCTTCAGAAACCCAGTGCCTTCATCTGCTTGGTAGTTTCACTGGGATAATTTTATTGCATGAACTTCTCTGCAGGTTATACCAGAAATTAGGAGTTGTGTTGTTTTAACTTAAAGCACCTCCCTACAGAGATCAGAACACCTCACAGAAGGTCACTTTCGCCCATGTAATCACATCAACAGCCCAGGCTGTTGGCAGTGTTGATCAAAAATTGTATTTTTTTCATCCTCTTGACCCATGTAGATCATGGAAAGTGTGCAAAGCATGCAGAGTGGGCTGCTCAGTAACCAGAATCACAGTCTGATGTTTCTGTATTCGTGCTGGGGCTTATGTTACATACCAGTTCGTTGGTGTATCTTTGCAGTCTCATGTACTTAAGGAAAAGGTGAAGGGTGGGGGAGAGTGATAAGGCTCAAGGAGGCAGGGTCTCAACAACCTAGTGAGGATAAGATTTTCAGGGAATAAACAGTCAAAATCTCTGGATAAAGTTAAAGTAGGTGTTAAACTTCACTATTTCTGGAGTTTATGTTGCTGTTTAATGGCTTAGAATGATTATTTAGAAATTGTATCCTATATTGTTTTTTGCTTCTGCCTTAACTAGTTAAAGATTTACTTAGAAATAGACTATAAAATAAGTGGATTTAGAAAAGAGTGACAGACTACAATAATGAAAAAAACATTTCTGAACGTAAATTTTGAAAACTTCTGTTTTGTTAATGTGTTCTTCGGTGCTTTCTGCTGAAGTACTGTGTGATGTAGGCAAGTCCAGCACTGCAAAGAGAGTCTAAGCTGATGAATCTGAAAAGAAATTGAAGTGTTGTGTGGAACAGAAGTGAGAGGAATCATGAAAAAGTAATTTTGTGATAACATTTACTTTTCAAAGGCTAAATGTTGTTGAGATTAACAGGAACAACAGTAATATGACATGAATAGCTGAATGCGTTGCAGAGTTGGTAACATTTTGCATATGGTGTGGTACTACTTGGCTGTGTGACCTTTCAAATGTTACTAATGTTGAAGTTTTTGGGGTTNATCTCATTAGGGCTGTAATCTGATGCAGGTAATTTCCATATGAAATTTTAGAAAAACAATCTGATATTTTAGTTTTTTGTACACTTTTATTTTGGGTTTTCTCTCCACATGCCTGGTAATTTCCTGCTTCAACCTCATATATATGACAGTTCTTAACATTCTCTAATTGTTTTATATATATTTAAAAATATGGGGGTTTTGAAATTACTGAATTAAATCAATGTTATAGTAGTGCAGATTATTGTAGTTCCTGCTTCTGAAC
Source organism: Scytalopus superciliaris (assembly GCA_013400415.1). Lineage (NCBI taxonomy): Eukaryota > Metazoa > Chordata > Aves > Passeriformes > Rhinocryptidae > Scytalopus > Scytalopus superciliaris. Next base: position 51,422 of record VXBX01003153.1, on the reverse strand, counting down.
TAACTAGTGGCTGTCAGGATGCTGCAAACATGACTGAGATTTTATTATTGCAACTAATTATTAGGAGGCAAGAAATGGCAGGAAGCTGCACATTAAGATGTCCTGAATTCTACTGTTTATATTTGGTGAAATTAAACTTTACTAAGAAGAGGAAACTTAAAAATTGTTTTCTGATGTCTGATCCTTCCAGGAGGTCCAGCTGATGTTTAAAAATAATACAGTGGATTATCAGTAGCTGGGTGGTTTTTTTCTTATTATTGTTTAATGGCTTATAATACCTGAAATCCTTAATCCAGAATCATCATAAAATAGTAAGAGGTTGTTCAGCACACTGAATTACAAAAAGCAAGGGTGTAACTGTAAAAGCAAGAAAACATGAAAACCTTAAACACACAGTTACAGCTGTGGCTCTCTTAGTCTCAGGTTATGCCTGAACTATAAACTCACTTTGATTTTTGCCATATGAATGCTTAAATGTTTTATTATTCAATTTAGTAATATGGTGTCAGATAATAGCGTGTCTCTATCATCCAATTTATTCTGTGGAAAGAAGTACTCTTGCTCTAACACACTAGCCAGAATCTTCATTGTTCTCATATCTTTTGGCTGGATATTTTAACAGAATAAGTTCAAAGCATAGAGTAGTGGAAACAGAGGATTTTTATATGGTAGTATTTTAGCATCCCTTTTCCCCAAGGAGTTGAGGCAGCTGGGGCGAGGGGAGGCTCTTGAGTTCTGTCAGTGCAGGTCAGATGTTCTGGTTCAAGTTCAGGACTAGAATCTTTTGCTGTCCTAAGATTTGTGGGGTTTATTATTTAGCTAGTAAAGACTGCTTAGCAAAATTTTGATTTATCCTAGTTCAAATTTAAACAGTATCTTTTTAGTGGAGAGTTGGAGTTCAAAGAGAAGAGTAAGGTAGCTGAGTTAATTTTTAATATCCTTAGCTACGTAGCAATCTGTTTTCTAGTTGTATAGAAAAGTAATATATGCTAGAATTCAATCAATACCCTCATCTTAACAAAAGGAGGTGATTTTCAGAAAATTCTTTCTGGATGAGCATATTCTCTTTGTGTGTTCTTAGCAGTGTGGTTGGTGCTGTGTGTCTTTTTGGTTGCTGTGTTACAGACATATGGATGGTTTCATGCTAACATACATTTCCTACTCTGTGAATGTGGCTTCACTCGAGGTTGTCTTTATGCTGTTTATCTACTTAATGGATTAAATTATTTTAAAGTTATGTGGGTTTTTTTTTCTGTTGCAATTGAAGTTGCTAATCTACCTATTATGATGCCGGCGGCTGTGGCCGTGTGGGTAAAGCCGCCGCCCCTGGATCCGTGCTCCTTCTCGGAAGGATGCCGGTTCGAGTCCTGCGGGTCTCGCTCTGCCAACTTCGTCCGGGCTTGCCCCGGCCAAGGCTAGAAAGCGTCCCAGGGCTAAAGGGGGTGGGGCCAGTTCCGCGCACGCTGAGCTCCACGTAATAAATCCATTCGCGCAGGCATAAAAAGCATCGTCGTTCGCGACGGCTAGCCACACACCTATTATGATAATTATGCTTAAAAATAAGCCCACCTATTTTTTAAAGTGGAAAGCATGTCCCTTATTTTTCCAGCCTTGCTAAGCCTGGCTAGCTCTTTAGGGACTTTTTTTCAGGATTGCTGATCAATTGGAGAGGTGGAGGCTCTGCATCATGTACAGACAACACTTTTTTTTGTTTGTATTTGAAGCCAGTTCTGGCTTTTTTTTTTTTCTAATTACCTGGGCATGTGTGAAGCAAGGAGGGTATAGCATGTTAGTTTGTTTGGCACCTCATGTGGAGCAGCACGGACAGGAGGGATGAAAGGAGGGGAAGTTGCTTGTAGCTGGCAAGCTAGGGGGAAAACATGGATTTCTCCTGCTGTTGGTGTGCTTTTGTCTGCACTACTGAAAAGATGTTACTGTAAAGAGGAAAATTAACAGTCTGTTTTGCTGTGAAATCCTAGATAAAACAAAGCAGTCTTTGTTCCACCTTTGTTTGGAAGTACACAGGTGTTTGTGATGGAAGTCTGAGTTTAACCTCTGCTAATGAAACAACAGCACACCTGTGTGACAGGCACGTTCAGTGCTGCTTCATTTACATCAGGTGTTCCCTGATGGGGTTGATGTGGATCCCTCTCACGAGCAGCTTTCAGTGCCGAAGGAACCATAAAGAGGACAGGACAGGCTTAGCCTCCCCTCTCAAGCATTGGGGTTTTCCACGATAGCAGGTATCTTGAATTCTTTTGTCAAGGTTCATTGTTTTTCTAATTCCTGCAGCACGTTTTGCTGGTGAGCAACAGCTACACAGATTGTACCTAGCTAGCTTTTCTTTCTTTGGCTTCTTTGTTCTTCTCTCACGCTTCCCAGTTGGAACCCAGAAATGTGGGCTCTGGTTGCTGTTCCTCTAAATTCCAAATTATAGTCTCCTGAAAAAAACATGCAGCATATAATTGAAACCAATGCATTCTTTACTATCAGATTGTCACATTATAGTGAATTTTTTATGGTTTCCCATTGTCGTTTTCATTAATAGGAATAAATATTAGTTAGGAGGATGCATTGTCACTTGTAACTTGTCTCTTACAACATATCTCTAACATAAGTCTGATTTTGGTATTTTGTTATTAAATTGTTATGAATGCACAGTGACATGCTGGTTTATCCATGCTTCTCTTTGGATTTATTTTTAATATTAAGGACATAAATTGTGCAGTTGTTTCTTTTTCAGAGAGCAGTAAAATGTGAATGTAAGTAATGAACACTTAATGATGTTACCAGATTTTTGGGTGAAATATCAGTTTTTATATTCCTATCTTATGTTCTAGATTGATGTTGAATGAAAGCAATTGTTGCACAGATGAGTGTGCTGTAGTTAGTAATGAAATCATTGCCAAGATTAAATGCAAAATTTATTACTGAGTTATTCAGTACATGACTTAGCCTACTGTTTTTTCAAAATGGAGCTTGGGGTTATATGTTATGAAATACTTTCTCATCCTTCATGAGTCTGTAATCTCAAGTATTTTTGATACAGAAAGATGCTGGATAGTACCTATATTCTGATAAAATTTGTTGTGGTTGGGGAAAACAGAAGTCAGTCAAGCGTGCTTATAATTCTTAAATCCCCAGACTATGGATTCTTTTGCTGTTGGAGGGTTTATAGTCCAATTTGGTTCAAAATGTTGATTTATTCTCTTTTTTCCTTCAAAAAATACTTTCTGTTAGTATTAAAATTCCTGCTGAAATCATGCAGTAATTCAGATTGGAAGGTATCTCAGGAGGTCACCTAGCTGCTTAGCTCAAACAGGATCAGCTGTGAGACCAGGTCAGTTGCTAAGGCTTCATATGGTTAGGCCTTATACAGTGAGTGGATTCTACACAGCCTTTATGGGTGGCCCATTCCACAGCTGACTGTTGTAATAGCTAACAAAAATTAAAGTAAAACCCAATACAGCTGGGACTTCTCTGTCTCAATTCATGTCTGTTGTTTCTTATCTTGCTACCACAAGCCACTCTAAAGAGCCTAACTCCATCTTCTTGAAGGTATTGGCAGGTGCTATTAGGTCTCTCTGAAACTTGCTTTTCTCTGGAGTCTGTCACAGTTTCCTCAGCCTCCCCTCACAATGGCAAGTGCTCCAGTCCCAAACCACCTTGGGGTCCCTCTGGTGCATCATTTCAGTGTATCTAAATTTTTCCTGTTTGAGGGATGCAGAAGGATCTAGAAGGAGTGCTGACTATACGGATTCAATTTCTCCCCGTGTTCCAGTTGTGCTCCCTCAGTGCAGCCCAGGTTGCTGTTTGTATCCTGAGGATTCTCCAGGGCTTGTATTGCAGTGCTGCTCCCCATCTGGTCATTCTCAGCCTGTGTTCTTGTAAGTGGTTATTGCTTCCCAGGTGCAGGGCTTTGCATTTGCCCTTGAATGTCACAAGGTGCCCATCAGCCCATTCCTCCAGCCTGCCTCGGACCAGCAGGGCTCCCCTGGAGTGGCCCCACTGGATCCCCCCAGTTTGGTGTCACATGCAAACTTGCTGGGCTACCCATACATAATTCTGCCAGCTAAAGGCTATACATATATAAAGATCAGCATCTTTTTAAACTTGAGTACCACAAGAGAGTATTTTGTGTGACATGCAGTGTGTTCATCACAACAGGATGTAAGTAATGGCTGTTAGCTCAGTGCAAACTCCGTGATTGCTTACATCAGGCTGAGCTCTCTGCCTTCCTTCCAAGGAGAACATTATTGGATTTCTTTATGGTGGTAATGAGAGGTGCAAAGCATATAATGGCAGGCTCGTTCTCAGTGAATATGTACATTGTAATCTGTTGATTAGAGGAGCTCTTCCAAACAAACAAAAAAAAAAAACAAACAAAAAGAACCCTGAAAAATTATCTCAGAGCAAAACTCCTGTACATAAAAATGCTTTTCAGGAGACTGAAGGATTTATTTGTTCCATATACCTGTTTAAGAAAGCATTGCTTTTCCAGAATAAGGTCAAGATGAGTCTCTGATCAGTATCTGGGAGGAGAGGAGGAATCTATTTTCAAACTTTTTTTTAGAACTCAATTGTTTTTTTGAGAGAACAATATCTGTGGAGTATCGATCGCCTGTGTCCAGTAGTTAGTCAAAGGCTATCTCCTTTGACTAACCCCTTAGCGTGGTGTCATCCTCCTTCATGTGATAGATTGTTACAATCTCAGCCGCTGTAATTACACACTAGCCAAGTGGGTCATTTATTTCTGTACCTTCACCATTTACCAAAAATCTCCTTTATCTTTGGGAGCCAGCTCTTCCTTTTGCAGTAAAAGCAAAATAACGGCACATAAAACATTAGGGTCTAAAACTGGGGGCTTGAAAAATAACTGTAAGACTAACTTTAAAAAACTGTTCCACCTTTTATGAACACCTAGTATACTTTTTATCTGTCTTTTTTTCCTGGTGTCCTAGAGAACAAAACACACAAAGCCAATTCATTGTTTTTCATCTGTCTGGTAAACACTATTTTTTATTTGTGAATGTTTTAGCGCCTTTTTTATTTTTTTTTTTATTTTATCTGTTAACACTAGATGCTTTCACTTGCATGAGAACTGTCTCCCTCCCCTCCCCTGCATCAACTCTTAATTTATGAAGTGCAAAAGCTCCTAGAAGCACTGCTACTTTTTACTGATGACAACGAGTGAAAGTATTAGATACGTCTTTTTGAACACAGCTGGCATATAAAGGAAAGAGTGTTATTTCAACTTACATGAAATTGTTGATTAAATTTGAAACCTGTGATTGTATATTTACGTGTTGGGGAGGAGAGAACCTCTGTAAGCATTTCCATTGTATTTCCTTAGAACTGTTTTTGAGAGGAACATCAGTAGTCTAATATTGTTAGTGTCTATTTCTATTTAGAAAAAGCATGTATTCTTGTTAAAATGAGCATAAAGTGAAAGTATTCTGATCTTGATGATACTTTGTTGTCCCGGTATGAATGATTTCTCCTTGGGCTCAACCTTAAAGCCACATCAAAGGCAAAGGCTGGGCTGAACACCACATGTATTCATTTTCACTGGCTCTGGATGTACATTACCTCCAGTTCTTCCTGTTGTTACCATATTTTTTTTTTAAAGTACCATAATATAACCGAAATATTCATTAAACAGGAAAGGAATCTAGAGATTTTTTTTCCCCTGTTGTAACTTAACAAGTGTCATCAAAATGGAATCTGGGTTTTAAACTGAGGGGAAAATATGTATAAATTTGAGATTCTTCTATTAATATTAAACTCTCAGGACTTTATGATTGCCACTTTTTGGTTTATATTTATTGCTTTCAGTGTCCCTATATATTTTTCAGAACATGTCAAGGTACTAAATCTTTCCAGTCTGGCATGTAAACCAGTTTATGTATGTTTATATTTGAACCCTGTGCTGAGACAGCTTTGTGACCTACAACCTCATTCGAATCTCAAATGTATGACTTGCATCTCAAACTCCAGCATATTAGCTGGGATTTTTGTAAGGGTAGTTGCAAACAGATTTCAGACACCTGAGCTTGTCTTGTAGTTCAGAGTATTTAAAAAAAAATAAATTACACATTTTGGAAAAGGATTTTCTTGTTTCTTTTAAGTTACTGGTGGAACCCTTTGTCATATGCCCTCTGCAGAGCTCTCTTTTGGGATTTAGGGTAATCTACTGTATCTTTTTTGCATATTTGCTATATTTTTGAGCCATCAGTAGAAGAAACCAAATCTAAAACTAAAGATCTTGCCTCCTATTCCCCAAATAAGAATTCAGTAGCAGTGTGCATGTAAATATATGCAGATAAGCAGCAGTTTGTTTCAGGCCCTTCTTTTGCTCTTGGCCTCCCTATCTCTAATCCCTTCTGTTCTGTGTCCCCCAGAAGGTACTCTGTGTGCTGCAGGTTGTCTAAGAGCCTTCTCGAAAGGAAAAGCAATAGTAATTTTAAGTGCGTTGGGTGGGCTACATGTATGAAAATATGCTAATAATGACAGGTGTGACGGCTTGCTTTATTCAACACCCCTAATGCCTTGACTGTTTAGGGGTATAAAATGATCTGAAGTGTTAAAAGGAAAATGGGTTGTCATAAAAGAACAAAGAGATGTTGCTAGAGTAGTGCTTGTTCTCTTCTGAAACTCAGTCTCAGTAGCTCTCTTTAAAGTTTTTACCTAAATGCTTATGGAAGAACTTTTTTCGTCCACGGGATTGTTTCCAAAATATTACCTGTTGTAGTAATACAATAACCAGTACTGCAAAAATCAAGGCAGTGTGACATATAGAGCAGGAATAGGAGAAAGATAGGTCCCATTCAGAGAGTTCCCAAGAGACAGTTCTTCCTAATTAATCAAGATTAAGGTAATATGACATTATGCTTTTTTAAGGAAAATTTGATTTATCCTGGGTTTTTTAAGTGGTGGAGAGTAACTGATGCTAAACAAAGCATGATAATGTGAAGAAATGCTTCTAGTGGTTTTTTTTCCAGCCCAGTAAAAGATACATATGGCACAGTTTGCATGTGATCACAGCCTTCTTTACTTTTAATCTCTTACCTCTGGTCTACAGTTAGGGTATTTATTTTCTGGTATTCGTGTACACTTGCTGATTTTGTATGCCTTCTTTCTCTGTCCTTGGATGTGTGTAATGACACTCAACATGTTGCTTCTGAACCAACTGCCCTGTTTGCCAAGGTTCTGAATGTCACTCCCTCATGTGTTATCAGCCTTTACCGAGGCAGAGGACTTGGAAGCTGTTTGTTTCCATCCATGGTGAAATCTTGCAGGTAGTAGACATGATACTGAGGACAAGCAAATACACAATCGTGGTGATACTTTGTGGTATGAAAACCTATGCAATTTATCAGAGGGATAAGATGAGGCAGGTCAGTGATGTTGAAAAATACCTCAGTTTTCAGTGATCTTATTCTGGGATGGTATTCTGGTTTCCACTTTTCAGGTTTAATCACTTAGTATCTGCTCAGGTACAGTTACATAGGTACTAATTTAAAATGTAGGTTTCTAAATGTCAAGCCATCTTTGATTCCTGTGGAAAAACTGAAAACATACTTTTTTCAAGGAGAACAGAATATTTATTCCAACATGCTCCCCAAAAGATGTTTAACTGGTAGGGTAAAACCAGATTATTTTTTTTTTTTAATTATTACTGATTTTGGTAGCATAGATACACATGTATTTATGATCTAAATACTAATTTCTTTATTTAGACTTTGTTATACTGTTTAGTGTATTCTGATAACCTTGCAATAGGATAACACTGACAACTGCCATTTCTTATAGGACTCTTTAATATAGCTTAATGAGCGTTTTGAGGTTTTTTGCAATATGAAATCAGCATGTTGCATTTTTAAGTTGCTTCAAGTTACACTGTGTACAATATTCTGTTATTTATTGTGTCTGCAGTCAGAATGCACACTATGCATGTGCATTACAGTGCAATAATTAGCATATAATTTTCAACGTTTCAATGAACTTTTGTCATAAAATTTAAGGAGATTTTAATTGCTAGTAATCAGGATTGCATGTTAATAGGCTGTAGATAATTAGGAAACCATTTGCATTTCTCTTCTCACAAATTTTCTTAGTGTTTAGACCCTCGCTTAATATATAACTGTATCTCAAGAGGACTGAATAATCCTACTTATGCATAGTAATAATAGATGCACTTTTTTTTTTTTCTTAAGCTTTCCTTTCAATTTTAATTATTTGGAAAGGATTATACCTTTGATAGGTCAGATTTACTGATATCAGATGCACAGTATATTCCCTCTGACTTCTAACAGGCTAAAACAAACTCAGTTGTTGCAATAATAGTAACGTTGGTTGTAAATTTGCATTTCTCTATGGCAATGAAGATCCTTCTATTTCAATTGCTCCAAATGTTGGGAGAAATATTTAGCAAATTACTATCTGCCCAGGAAAATTATACTCCTGACACATTTGTGGATAGAGTGCTGGAGACCTAGCCTGTCCACACCCTTTTTCATGTTTAGGATACACAAAAGAAATACTTCTTTGTCTTCCACGTCCAAAACATGTTAAATAGCAGAAATAGTCTATAATATTGTCACTGCTTGATTTATTAAGGTGTTTTGGATAAAGATGTATTGGTAGAAATTGTGCATATTTATGAAGCAAAGAGTAAAGATGTAAAATTGAAATAATTAAGGCAGCTGTTTGTTTGGTGTAAGGCAAAAAAAAAGAAGAAAAACTTAGAAGGAGAATTCTTGAGGTGATCTTGTCACCACTGAACTGAATTTGCTTGCAGATATTCTTCTACTCCCCTTTGTTTGTCCATTCAGGTCAGTGGAAGAAGTGGTTCTTTGTCTTAAAACATTTCCAGTGTGGGATTTATTCTGATCTATTTCATGCCATTCTCTATTTAGCACTAAGAAAGCACTAAGAAATTTGATATTACTTAAGGTAAGTCAATATGGTAGCACTGCAAGGTGTTTAGCATATTTTATGGAGAATTTGGAATCCACTTAAATGCATTACAATTATATTATTGCTTACTTCAAAGCATTATTTTAGCAATGTCGAGTTTATTCCAAAAGACAATCACTTGGTCATTGATATCATCACACTCTTGAAAGATCAACCACAAGTGTCAGTGGATGTAGCAAAGACATTCCTTTAGTTTCTCTAGAAAAGCACAAATACAGTGTCCTCATTCAGAACTGCAGAATCAGTGACAGCTTTAAAAGTATGTTTTTTACCCAGCACGGTGCTTGTAGATTGAGAATTTGCATTATTAGGCTGTTTTCATCACAGTGTTAGAGCACTGGATGACTTTGAAAGAACAGTGAATACAGACTTAAAGCAGCAGACATTAAAGTACTGATTTGGGCTGTTACCCAGACACTGGGAAATATTTTAGAAGACTGCATCTTATTATTTGCCATAAATTTCATAGCTTAATATCTAGGCTTTAGTTGAAGGTTTTTTTTTTTTATAATCTGGTACCAGGAAAACACAGGCAGTCTGAAAGATGCTCTTCTAAAAATACACTGAGCAAAGCATGGGCCGTGCCTGAGCTGCATTTGGAGCTCTGTACCAACACTGTAAATGTGTGGTCAGGAGGGGCATTTTGCACTCTAGGTCAAGAGGAACATAAAAAGCACAGCACTTGATGTCAGAGCTACTGGGAATTTTCAAGATGAACCTCTCTCTGTTGGAATTGTTGCTTCCTCGATTAGGGACTCTTTAAATGAAATAATGTAATGTGATTCTGATTTCTCTTTTGGTGCAAAGGACAACAAAGAAGTATGTTTTGATTTAATTAAACATGCAGTTTCTGTGTTTTCAAAATGGATTGTTTCTTTTGCTTTTGAAATAGTTTTTGACTTTTGTTTTTCCAACCAACCAACATGTTTAGGAAGATTGAATTGACTAGTCTAAACAGAATTTTTTTAACAGAATTTTATTTTGCAGGAAATGTTAATTTTTTAAAAGTCTGATTCTATTCCAGAAATTTCTGGAAATAAAATTTTGGAAATAAAATTAAAAAAATTAGTTTGGTTTCTGCCAATTTTAAATAATGAGTGATTGTGAAAGATAATTCTTTCCAGTTATTTATTTAGTGTTCCAGTTACAATCCCTTGGGGTGACAATGAGCAAAATATGAAGATCATCAATTTTGTATCCCAAACAGCTTGCAAATGAAGTTAAAATAGATCAGACAATAATTGAGGCCCACTTGTGTACACAATTCATGCAGCTGTGTTATAGGTACATTTTTAAAGTATTAACTCTTCTCCCCCCTCCTTTGGTGAACTGTTCTTGCTAGTTTATGAAAGCCTGAAAAATAGTCATGCTTAGAGATGAATTGCTCAATAAAATTATTTCTGTGTTTTGTGTTAGTCTTGAAATGTATAAAGATGACTTAAAAGTAAAAAAAAAAAAAAAAATCAGATTTTTAAAACTTTTGCAGAAATAATCAAAGCATGTGTCTTATATCCATTGTTAATTTGAGCTTTTAATTACAAGTGTTTGAGACTTGTCAGTATTCTTTTCAACCCATCACAAATTGACCTGAAAGCTTATATTTCTGGCAAATCTCAAATATTCTCTCCCCACCCTTGCCCTGAGGGGTTTTTTTTATTACTTGTGAACAGTCCAGTAGAAGAGCAGGATTTACACTTAATTTCTCTTTGCTAGATCTGTGTATCCCATATACGTAAGGAGGCTGTAGCATGACTACTGAAATGTTTTTCCAAACTATTAAATAATAGCCTCAGAAATGTTGCCCGTATATAACCCCTTACCTATAGGCCCTTGCCTGTCACACAGTGCCTATTAACACGGGTGAGACAGTGATTAGAGGAGAGATAATTGAGCCTCTCCAGTCTGCAGTGATCGCAGCTGTTGCTGATGTTCTTGTCCTTTGCCCATCATACCTTTCCCCTGCCAGAGTGGAGGTGGTCTGCTGCATGCTGAGCAGATGTTTCTCCTTTGCATAGTTATCTTTTGAGTGCCTTTATATACAAAAATCAGATTGCACTGCTACTGTCACTTTTATCTGATGAGAGGAAATCCCAGACGAATGAAGCTGGTTTTCTTTTCAGGCAGCTAAGCAATGTTGCTCAGGGGCATGTTCTCTTTCCTTGCTTCTGTTGCTGCTCACTGTAAACGTTTTCTTTCTGGCATGTTTCTTCTTTAATCCCTCTTTCCCTCTTTGACCCATATCCTTAATCCCATTGGGTTTCTTTTGAACTTGGTTATTTCTTAGTCTTCTGATACATCTGTCTGCTGTAACTATGAATCGTTTGCCAACACCACATTTTCATCATATTCCCTGAATGTCTTTTTCCTCCCACAGTTCGTATTAGAGTAGTTGAAGAGGTACAGAGAAACTTTCTGGGACTGGTCATTCTTCAACTTTGTGATACCATGTCATTCTTTAATTCATTTCTTCTTTTACTTCTTATCTTCTCCTATTTTTAGTGTACTCTTTCCCTTTTTATTTGTTCAACTTTCTTGTGCAATTAATCATTATTCTCTCAACAAGCAGAAAATGTAATGAGAGTATCTGAGATGGTATAGATAATAAGGTTCTGTATGTTAAATTCACCAAATACACTAATTTAATATGTCCACTTTCTGTATATCTGAAATTATTTCTTTATTGTAGTATAATAAAAAAGATTTCTTTGTTCCCTAATTTTCCTCTTATAAAAGTAGCAGTTTATCACATCTTGTAAAATTATTCTATGCAAATGGTCATAATTTCTTCTTTTTGGTACCTCGTATTTTCACGTGAAAAGTATGTACTGCCTATGTGTAATTAGAGAAGGAGAACTTTGGTGAAAAAAAAAAAAGCAAGTGTGATATTTTTGAGCTTACATTATCTTTGTGATGTAGGAGTTTGCTCAGCTGATGTCATTTTCAGCTGACTTCGTACACTGTCTTCAAAGGTAATTGTTAACACAGTCCAGTGCTCCAGACTGTAGAGGTGAGTCCATTTGAAGAACAGTTGCAAGCAGACATATGGCTATAATGGAATTGTTTTACCCTGGGTGCTTTCTTGGTGGCAGAATAGGTGTAGATAACGTGGAAAACAAAAACTGTTGGTTTCTGAATTCATGTTTTCCTATCTTGGTAACATAGCAGTTCAGCAAATCCAGCTCTGAAAGAAGTGATGGTCAGTGATAGCAAACTAAGTGGTTGGGAGCTGCCATACTGTGTTGTTATATACTGTATTCTGTGTTTCAGGGAGATACACACTGACTTAGATTTCAGGGCTAGCCTTTCATGCCTCCATCTCTACAGATTGCTAAACCAAGTTTAGCTGTGATCTCTGCATGCTCAGTCCTGATGTTGATCCAGGTTTGAATAGTGGAGTAGCTTGATACTTTTGTCTGCTTCATTTGATTTCTAATGCCAAGCCTTTCCATTTGAGAACTTTTTTCCTTTCTTTATTATTCATACATGAAATAAAATATGTGCTTCTGCTAGCAGTCTTGATGGCTGTAAAGGATGTTGCAATTCATTGGTACAGTATATATATGAATAACAGATACATGTTTATATTAATAAGATAAATTACTACTGAGGAATAAAACATGCAAACAAGTTCTCAACATTATATTCTATTAAATTTTGGGAGATAACTCTTTTATTACCTACAGATATGAAGGACTGACCAAACCATGAATAGACAGTCAGTAAGAGTTGGAGTAGCAGCCCAAACACGAGGGGTACCTTTCCTAGGCATTGCCGGAGTGGCTCCTTTGTTCGTGTAAGGTAGACTATAGTACTGTTCCCCCAAAGAGTGTTTCTTCAGGCACTGAGTGCTGCATTCAGGAAGGTAGGGAATTGAATGACGTGTGGGCCTCTACTGCTCCATGAAGGGAATGCCTGTACACGAAATATACACCCTTGAATTTCCTCTTCTTAAGTGGGTACAAACTGCTTTGACTGTGAAATAGAGGCTGATTAGCATTCTTATTGTAGACACGAAGAGGCTTAATTCTTCTCTGTTGTCATTTCAGTCTCCCTAGTATTGCTGCTGATTTTTAAAAATACTTTCCTATTTTTTTTCCCCAAACACATTTTGCCTTCCATTTCCACCTTCTAACATGCAAATGTTTAAGCATACTCCATGTATTTCACTTGTAATTAATTTGAGGATGAAATACTTGTTCAGGTGCCATTGGTCTTCTGCTTGCATACCTTCAACTAACCAGTAGTCAGGGAAAAAAGCCAACAGTCTAAAACAGTTGAGATTCTTTGCAATGTATTCTCACCATTTTAATTGACTTTATCTTGCTTTTTTGTTCTTCGTTACCCATACAGCTAATCTTGCTAAAATTACACTGAATTTTTAGCAATAGGAAGACATGGACATTATAATGCTGAGGACAGAGCCAAGAGTGGCCAGAAATTGAGACTAGCAGTAAAATTTTGCAAAAAAAATTCAGTTTTAGGTAGTTTTAGGTGACCTTCATGCTGGCTTCCCTTTTTTTCCCCGACTTGTTTGTTTACATGCCATGAAAACATATTGCAACATATTTTAGTAAGCTTATTTTACACAGAAAATATTATAAGTGTTATTTTTGTGACTAAACTTGTCAACAAACTTTGTGGGAGAAAAAAACCTTCAAGTAGTTTGTAGTGTTGTAGTAGCAGCAGTACTGTTGGCTTGAGGTATTTCTTAATAATCTAGGACTTGGTATTTTGAAAGATCAACAATGTTAGATGGTTTGGGATAGTAACCCTGAAAGGACAACACTTATTACTTATGTTCCACTGTTTTAAATAGTGACAGAGTCAGGAAGGGTTTCTTTAAATGAATGAAGTTTATACAGGACATGCCATCTATAGTATGACTGAGTAAACATTGATTGTAACCTTTATTCATGAAAGGCGGTAATCTCAGGCTAATGCCGCACTTAACTCTGCACTTTCAAAATGATTTGCCTGATCTGATAAATTATGCAGTCTTTTATTTTGACCTTGTAACCTTGTAGAGTTTACTCAAACTGACTCCATAGTATTTGCCACATTAGCAGTATAATGGCTGTAACCAGTTCTTGTACTACAGTTCATTCTGCAGCGAAAGGTAAACATTGGGCCATGAAAATTTATTGATTCAGTTACGTGATATACACACAGTACCGTTTGAGAAGTGTTTTCGGGATTAAGTCATTACATATCTTCTGTTTGGTCAAAAATCTGAAATATATAAACAAGGAAGCAAGCGAGTACTGAGAAATATAAACTGCTATTTTTACTGTATGTAGAATGTGCTGTTAGACATCAATCTAAAAGTTGTGTGGGTCGAAGAACAAGCTAGACATTGAATTCTCATGCATTTCTCCCTGACCAAGGTAACTTCTGCCCTCAGTTGGTCCTGTATGTATGTTATAATTTACTATGTAAATTATTTTTGTGGGGTTTTTTGTGTGTAAGAGTCTAGGCTTTGCAGCTTTTCTGTTTGAACAGAACTGATGACAGTACAAATTTTTCTTCCTTAAACAGTAGAAGGCAAGGCCTTCAGAAAGGAAAAAAAAATTAGTAAATTGGCTGGAGCATACTGTCATTACATGACATCATTAATTTGTTTCATACTGTGTGGCCAATTTTGTTTCAGATAACCAGGCTTTTAAATCTAATATGCTTTTATCTGGAATTGAAATATCTTGATGCCTGATCTGCTCAAGCTGAGGAGCAGGAATATTGTGATACGGTTGAAAGACAAAACACAAAAATAGTTATCTTTAATTTATCTGTTAATGTACTGACCTCGAGTTTATAATGTAGGCAAGATAAATTCTGCACAACTTCTATTTACTAAACTTTGTAATATCACAGTAGTATTAAATATATGTATAATCATGAAGCATTTAATATATTAAGAAATTATCTGAGACGCCACTAGAGATTTAAGATGCTAGAGAAGAGGAATTGCTAAGAAATAAAAAACATAGCCCAGAAATAAAACTGATTGTATTCCTTATTTTTATTTCTGTTTTCTTTTGCACTCCATCTTTTGTTTTAGTTTGTTGGGGTTTTTTTTTAGGTGTATGTGTTAGAAAATGATTGAAAGACTATGTCTTTGAAGGAATATTGGCATTTGTTCTAGCTAATGCAAACAGGATGTTTTCTTGGAATTGCGTGTGAGAAATAGAGGAAAATACCCAATTTATGTTAATGCTTTTTGCATTGGAGATACACTTTCTCTTGTGCATTTGGAACATGGTTGGGAGAAGGAAGACAAAGGAAGGTGTTCTGTTTTCTCCACAGGGATTGAATTAAAATACAATCACACTACATAATGCAGTTCTCATTATTTGGTCTGTGCTCTGACCCTGCTTGTTAGCACTGAAGAGACTTTTCTGTTTTTCTTCCCTTGGCTCTGTTCTTTGGGTGTTTCTGGTCAAAGTAAATGATGTTGCCAGGGATTCAACTGCAGCTCTGGCAGAATGGCTGAAGTTGCTTTATGAAGAAGCATGATAGCCATAACTAATTAGGACACTAATATTTCAGGGGTAATTAGGAAACTAGAGAGGGGAAATGAGTGGTGTGTGGAAATTTTGGTGTCTGATTAGCACGTATATTGTCTTCAAATGACCTAGTAAAACACAAACAGAAAAGTAATCAATGGCAGCATAAATCCCATGTTGCTGCGCTACGTTGCTTGTACTACTCACCTTCATAGTGCAATGTTGGATTTTGGAAAGAAAAGGCAAGGAAAGAGAGAAGAAGTGTGTAAAAACATTCCCTTCATGGGGAGGGACATGAAGATGGCCAGAAGGACTCGTGACCAAAAGGAGAATGGGGGATATGAAATGGGGGTGAAAATAACAGAGGGTTCTGGAAACCAAGAGCTGCAGCTGATGAAAACAATGGCTTCAGAAAAAAGTGAAGTAAAAAATACCTATATCCCATGAATACTGAAAGAACTGCCACTGAGGGAAGGGGAGAAAGGAAAACTACCTGCATTTGGGTGTATAATATTTTAATTTTAAAATTGTTCTAGTTGTGCAGATATAAACTGTGTGTATGAGCTTGAAGATGCACCTGTAAGCTTTCATGTGGTAAGGCTGCAGAGCACTCCAACACACAAATGGCTTTTTTGTGTAGTTTCTGCTGAATTGCATCGTGGCTGTGTATTGGAGATCCTGTGGGGAAGTCTCTTAGGACAGGATTTCTCAGTGATTCTCAGGTGGGCTCAAAAAGGGTGTTGGCCTGGTAAAGTGTGTGATAGAAGGGTCACAGCAGTTCAGCTGCAGTTCTGAAATGTCAAGTATCACACAGAGATGCCTGCCCTGCGTTGACCCTTCTGAAGAAAATTACTGTACAAATTTGTTTTAAAAAACGCGATGCGCAAAATTGGGATGGCCGCAGGCAACTGCTCCCTTAAACAGGCAGCAGGTATTCCATAATAAAATCCAGCCAGCCAGAAGCTTATCTTCTTTCATAAAGCTGATTTTCTGGAGGATGATTTCTACAAAATCTGAATTGCCTATGATTTTTCAGATGATAGCTGATTCCTATTTTCTGCCTTTTCTGTTTCCTGCCCTTATTTGTTTTCTGTCTCTCTAGCTGGGAGGAGGGCAGGTAGGCAGATGCATCTATTCCTCACCCCAGTGCTCTGTTGAAAGGTCAAGAGCTCAAAAGCTTACCAAATATCAGAACTTACATTACTTATTCAACCCTGTATGTATTATGAAGCAGTTTTTATTTGGAGAATCTCATACTGTTGCTTTCAGGAGACCATGGTATCATTTAGTGCACAGAATGACAGCATCTGATTTCACAATCTTCAGAGCAATTTTTTACAGGGACTCATAATTATTCTGTTTTACAGATGGCAAACTGAGGCACGGAAGAGATTAAAGTAGTAAGTGACCTCTGCCAGGTTTTTGAGTTCTCTGGCCATAGTACACTGTTTTTAAAGACTAAAAAAGACTAAAACCTTTATTGACTTCCACTGTTGCTCTGGATACTTGATGGTTCTGTTTAGAGACCAAGGTTTCATACCTGTTACTGAGACGATGAGTATCAGTGGCCATCTGTGAGAAGTCAGATGGGATGCCCAGCATCATTTGGGTTCTGGACTGTCTCTGACACACTTTTCTGAGAACTGCAGTCATCTTTTCTAGCCATCTTCTCCTTTATGTCCTTCAGATGACTGCAGCGAAAAGGGATTGTCCACCCAAATAACAAGGGCAATAGTTCCATTGCAGTGAAAGACTGTGGAGATTTAAGGACAAGTGTTACAAGGGTGCTTATACTGGAGAAGTGGTACCAGAGTGTGAATAAATCAGAGGTGGAACTGAATCCTCTCCTGTCATGTAAAGCACGGTGTATGATGAGCATCTAAAGCTGTGATGTGATCCAGTAGATCAGCAGAAGCTGCTGAACCTCTCTGTCAGAGAGATATGACTCTGTTAGGATTAGATGAAAGAATTGGTAGACAAAAAGTTTGTGAGTAAAAAATACTGGTAAATTCTGTGGCATAGTGTACTTCCAGACATAAGTATAACATGAGGCAATTTAACTGAATTTTTCAATTTTTTGCTTGCTGATACCAAAGACTTGATGTTTTGGCAATAGGAATTTCTTTGATGGCTATTTGATATTTTAATGTATATAAATATAAATAATTATATGTAATTTTGTATAAATAGATTTATTTAGATATTTTTTATAAGTGCTCTCAAATACTAAAGAGCTGTATAAGCCTCAAAATTTAAAACACATTTCATTCTCTTTTTGTTCCTCATTGGTGCAGAAAAGAGAAGTCTGAAACAGCGCAGTCTGAGGGTTTCTTGGTTTGCTGGATCTTTCGTAGAGTTCATCATTGATTCCATATGTGCATCAACTGTCTAGCCTTCATGGTGAAGGGTACCTTTTATCTTTAGGAAACCTTTAAGCAATTTAGCTTTGCTTAACTTATTGTTCAGTAATAAGGAAATAACATAAGGAAAGTGATATAAAATATTGTTTTATGTGGAAAAAAAAAAAGGACTACTTATTCGTCCATTATATAAATAGAGCCGTATGTATTACTATTAATTCAGTGTCGTTGGCTTTGGCATGAAGGGTTATCAGCATAGTTTAGTCTTAACATAAATGTTTCTATCAGGAAAAAAAAATACTGATTTTCTTGTCAAGAAACAAGGGGGATAAACTTCATTTTTGTTATTTCTAGTATGTTGAGAGCGCATAAGTAACAGGTTAAGCGGGAGGAGTAGTCAAAAATATCACAAGTGCTTCATATCATTTTCTTGCAACCTTAGCACTTCACCATGAACATTATAAATGACTGATTCTCCTTTAGGTTCTGACTTGCTTTAGAATGATGTATGAAATAATATGTGTTTTGCATGTCCTGTTTGTAATGATAAAGGTCATATAGTATCATTTACATAATCTCTAGCCAGAAATGAACTCCAGCAATATCTTCTGTATAACATATACATTATCTGAGGTTTAAAACTCTCATTATTCATGAAAGTTAATTTTACAGTGGGTGTGAATGATCTATCTTATGGCTGCTTTTTTGATCATTCTATAAAATAATATGGAGCAAAGCCTGCACAAATAGCAGGAAAACCAGTAAAGAGTGATGCATTTGCTTGACTCTGTGTATACCCGATTGGATCTTGATTGATGGCAATCATTTGTCTTTGTCAAAAAAAGGGGAAGAATTCAGACATTGAAATAAGAGTGCTATCAAACTTTCTACAATGGCAGAAAGATTCTATTAATGTAGCCTGAGAGTATTAACTGTCTCTGCTAGAAAATGATAAAGAATGTTAATTTTTTTTCTTGAGCATGTTTAAGTGTAAACCGCATTATTTTGTCTATGCTGGAAGGCTGAAAGGGGCATGCTATAGATTTATGGCATGTTGGAATTGGAAATTAAAAAAAAAAAGAGTAGATTACAAAAAAGAAAAAAAGAAACAAAAAGCCAAATACAAGAGCTTAATCCTTCTGATTATGATTTCACAACAAAACAATAAAAGTTTAAGTAGCACAGTGTCGTAAAATCCTTAATGCTGCATTCCAATTGATATTGAAGCTTTGAAGACTAACTTCAAAGGAGGGTGAACAAGAGCAAAAAATAGATATAAAATAAACAAAAAAAATTGACAAGCTTGGTTTTAGAAGTCCTTTTGTATGTCAGATCTAGGAATATTGACCCGTTACCTGAATGGGCTTTAAGGCAACTTCCTTATTAACGATGCTTAGAAACACAAAGCATATGCCTGTGGGTAACATTGTACTAAAGGGGGGGAAATGCTGTCTCACAGTACAGTAATGTTTGCAGTGCAAGAATACTTTTACTTTTCAAAGAAATGAATATATAATTTATATATATATATATATAATCCCAAACAAAAAA
>VXBX01003153.1:2216-32017 GCA_013400415.1 Scytalopus superciliaris | reverse complement strand
AAACAAAAAAGCAGAACAGAGAAACCTCAAAGAGTTAATCACTGGATTTATCATGCTGTTAGTATCTGTGGGGTTTGTTATACATCTGTTATGGTCTTTGGTTCTAAAGAGCAGTGTTAAAGTTTGATTACTGAAACAATATTTTCTAAATTATGAACACAGCAAATAGCCTCCATGAGTACTCTCTCTACCCTAGGAAGGTAAATATTGTTTGTTCCTGAACTTTTAAAGAATAAGAAAACTCTAGCATTCAGCTTTGATGTTTATTAGTCCTTGATGCACCCTTAAAAATAAATATTTGAGAGATTGTCATTTTAAGGACAGCTGAGAGAAAGGCCATATCAAAACTGTGAACTGGGACCTGCAGTTCTATCTAATACCTGTACTAATGTGCTTTGTGGCCCTCATAAGTCATTTTAAGGGGTTTTTTTGTTTGGTTGGGTTGGGTTTTTTCACTACTTCTGCACTGTGTTCCTAAAAACACTTTCCAGCTTTGCCTTAGTGCAGAGTATGTCAGATCATGGCAGCAGGCTCCTGATTCAAACATTAAAAGGCAACATAAGCTGTGTTATCTGTACTTGATTGAAGAATCTTGGGAGTGACATCATTAAAAAGTTAATTTTTTTTTATTAATTCATTTATGAACTTTCATGAAGTCTTTGCCAGTTCTGCTGAAGATGCTAAAATGTGATTTTAGCTGAGGTTGTGATAATCTTATTTATTTTAATTTTTTTTAATCGTAGGGTAGGTGACATGACTTACCTGATTGAGATTTTTGCTGTTTTAAGGAGCAGCTGCAAGGTTGTTTTATGACAGGGAAATTTTGGAAGTGGAAACACTAGTGTTCAGTAGACATATACACAGAGAATTTTATCCCCTCTCTTCTGAAAAATAACAAATGAGCACCAGACTAATATTGTAGGACAGTGTTAAAATTATGAGATCCAAGTTTCAGGGAGCAATAGAATCAGGATCACCTGTATTGTCCTTATAAAGACATTGTAGAAGAAATACCCCCTCCCTGCACCTTTCCTTCTGCTCTTGCCTGCCTGCATTTTCTGTCCTCATTCATTCTTCATCTGATTTCTTTTCTGATCTTCTGTTGCTTTTCACAGGTTTTTGTCCAGGCAGACCTAGTTTTATGGGCTCCCTTGGGTACTCTGCCTCTTCTCCAACTGATTCCCCCCTCCATCCTGTTTTCTCTGCTTGATCCCCAGCAGATGTTGTATGTGTAATTCCTCCCTTCTCACATTTTGAGCTTCTGTAGCTTCCACATCAAGGTGCTTTCTTTGTTGCCTCATAGGCTTGTTTGTCTCTTCTGTATCTGGATGAAATAATTTCCTTCTCTGTGCTGCTTGTGTTGTTGTGGATGTAGAGTGCACTGGTGAAAGGCAACTACTGCTCCTTTCTTTGTCCCAATGTCTTTCAATCTTTCAGTCTTTCTGGACTGGCCATTTCTGAGCAAATTTTTCAGAGGAAGATAAATATAAATATATATATATATATTAGTAGATTAAACTGGAGACTAGAGGAATTGATCTGTGCTGGTCTTTGGGAATAATGCATGTTTGTCATGGACAGAAAGCAAGACAGGTCTCAGTGGGTTTGATGTGCATGAGGTCACAGTCTGGGTGTATGAGAAGTTGATGGGCAGTCTGAGAGGTGTGACCTAGGGAAAGATGGGCAGCATCTTGAGAGGTGCTTTGCCATCAGCAAACACCTACTGTGAACTTCCAAAGCCTTTGGCACAGCCATATTTGGTAGCTTTGCACAGAAATAACCACTGAAATACTTTGGACAACAGCTTCTATGTGAAAAAATCAAAGAAAGTTCTCTTAGAATAGCTAACTTTGACTTGTGAAATTTATTACAAGTTATTAAAATACAGTAAGCAGAAATTAAAGTTATACCTTTGAAGACTTTTGGGCAAGTAGAACTACCTACAAACCTGTTTCTTTATGGAACATTCAAAAGCCATTGAATTCATGTGACAGAACAAATTCAACCAAAGAATTGGCTACATTTGTTAATGTGTTCATTTCTCCTCCAAATCCTGTACAGTGTGCTGTAATCTTTGTGCTGATTGTCAGTCTGTCTCTGCTGCTCTCACTGCCCCCTTCCCTCATGGGAAATTTTTGGGGAAAATCCCATCTTGCAGCGATTAGTATCAAAGATTGGTTACTTCTATCATATGGTTTGGTAAGTAATCCGTAGCTATTGCTGTGATTTGCTGCTTGCCCATACATCTTCACACATGTATTTCATTTCCAAAGTTTAGCAAAGTTATTCCCTATAAAGAGGGTGAAAGTCTAGATGAAAGCCATCCCTTTTGTGAAAACCATATTCTCTGTCCCTCTTAGTGACTGGTACAACAAAGTAAATTTTAATGGTGCATGATACTGAAAATGAATCCTGTGACCTTGAGAAGTTGTAGCAAAAGATCAGGTTTTATTTGAGTCCCTTTGCCATTGTTTTCATTGCTGTGTTTTTAGGTTTTAGTTGAAAAATGTAGTACAAGTAGCTGTGTATATATTCAGTATGTGAAACAGTTCAAATTAATATTCATGAGTCACTTAAGAAAACCTAAACTGGTTTGCATGTAAATTAATGGGGTTTATCCTTTCTAGGGCTCTGTTCATTTCATTATTAACCGCATCCATCTTCCTCCCAAAATGAGAAAGCATGGTTTGTCTTCTGAAAACATTAGTGTTTTTACAGCAATAGAAAACTTTTCATTTCATCTTATCCTTGAAATCTCTTACAAAATATATGGACTTTTTATTTTGACAAGGGAAGGGAAAACATTCAATTTTCATGATGAAACGAAACAGTCTTTTCTCAATTTTGAGTGTCAGTCTGAATTGACTGTTCTGTCAGCAGAGAAGCTAATTACAAAAAACCATACTTTCCAGTTCTTTTCCCATGATTTCTCTTTAAAAGTTTTCTGTGATGGATTTAACAAACCTTGTAAACAAGGTTTCTTGGAGAAGTTGTGCTATCTATGTACTGTATCAAAATGTTTGAGTTCTTTAATTTTTTCATCATAGGCTACTAAAAAAAGAAGTTAGCTTAGTTTAGCAGGGATAATACATGATTATTCCTGAGGCTGAACAATGGAGAAAGGTGTGACTACAGATAATTACACATGTAGTTTATGTATGCAGGAGGGAGATTATGTTCAAGGAAGAAAATGTGCGTTATGATGCAGTATATTTAAATTATGCATATAAGTATGTGCACAATAATTTAACAGTGGTGTGGTCTTATATAATCTTCTCTGAAGAATTTACATAAAACAAGAATTAACATCTCAAACTACAAAAGTGGAAATTGTACAGTTGTTACAGAGAACTGTTCTGCTGTTGTGTTTGCATTCCACATTTTAAATACACAGTTGACAATTTTTTAAGGAATTTCTTTAGTACTTCAGGGATTTTCCTCTTTAGTGTCCCAACTATAGTTTTTAGTGAATATTGGCAGTATCAGATAATTGATTTGTAAACACACAGATGGAATTCTGTAGTCCAGAAACTAAGGTTTGCCTGTGCCACTGAGAACTCTCTACCTTGGTGCTGAAGTGATTCCTTAGAACAGAAATTCCCAGAAATGTGCACTGTTCCAACTTGTTGTTTCTCACTGCAGTAATTCTTCCCAACTTGGGGGTTGGAGCCACTGACACTTGGGTTTGTTTGAAGTCTGTTTTTCCACTGTGGATGAGTACTTGGAAGAGAAATACATTAGAAGGAAGAAGGAGTATAAATAGACAAACCACATTAGACTCAGGAAATCCCCTGAGCTGAAAATAGTTGGAAACTGGCAGAGGGATAGGAGAGAAATTGTACATGATTGGACTGATCTTACACTTCTTTAAGCCACCACTGACATTTTGAGATGCAGAATTTCAGGTTAGATACTGGTGAGAAAAGGTTGTTTGTATCCAGTGGGTGCATTCATGTCCCTCCTCTGCAGGGACTGGGAGCTCCTTGAGTGGTTGTGGAGTGATGCAGTTCAGTGTGAGCTACTCCGATCCCTCGGTTCTCCTCTCCCCAGATCCCTCGGTTCTCCTCTCAGATGGGCGTGTTTCTTAGTGCTGCTGAACCGCTGTGGGACAAGGATTCCTTGTTGTATAGGACTTACTATTCCCAGTTGTGACAGTGTTGTGTCCCGTTCGTTCCCCTCTGTGATGGGATTGCTGTGTTGAGAAGAACGGGTTACTATTGAGAAAGTTGTTTCAGCGTTAGGAAAGAACCTAAAGAGGTATATTGGTTTCCCTACTGTTTTGTTGGTTTGTGTGTGTGATTGTTTAGTTTTTTAGTTTTGTTGGGTTTGGTTTTGGGCTTTTTGGGTTTTTTTGGGGGGTTTCTTTGGTGAATTTGTCTTAAAGAAGAAAAAAAGGGGACTATCTAGATAAAGAGGGAGAAGTTGGAAGCCTTGTCAAGAGAGATAATAGCTCCTCTGAAGAAGAAACTTCATTGCCTTTTAAACGTGTGCCTCTATGGATACTGACACAGAGGACAAAGAAGTTCTGGGTGTTGTGTTTAAATCACTGAAAGAAAACATGAAACACTTCCTGCTTTCATTCTACAGTCGATGTTATCAATCCTGTTCAGTAGTGTTGGATTTAAATGCTAACACTGTTAGTCTTGAGCATAAAGTAAGGATATGTGGAGGAAAGAATATTGCAATGTCTCTTGTATTGTTCAGTCCAAGTGCTCATTACCAAGTTGGATGTTGGTAGATTTCTCTCTTAGAGTAGTTACAGAAAAGAGGTTGACACCTTCTCAGCAGTTTCTGGGTGTGTCACCGTACGAGCTTTTTTCCTGGACTAAGCCCATTAATTGCCATATCAAAAAGAAACTTGTGTGGTTTAGTACTCTAACCTTGCTCTTGCTTTACTGCAAGTAGTCCTGTGGTAACTTTTGTAACATTAATAAGGATGGCTCCTGCACTTCTCTTTCATTAATGTAGCCTCTTTTCAGAGGGGCTGGTAACTGTGTTCAGAACCTTTATGACCCATAGGGCATCAGTGGATCTCAAGAGGTGGGTTCAGTAGCTTAAGCTAGTTTTGATAGGAGGGGTGACTAAAGTTGCAGATATTTAGATGAGCTCAAATTAACACTGAGTAATCAGGCATGAAATAGTAGCATATTTATCCAAATACAGGAGGACAGTGATGAGTGTGCACAGAAAAAACAATTAGGAAGTGTCTCCCTGCCTCTTGATGGGAGCCCCAAATATGCACTTTCACCTTTCCAAATGGAATCTCTGACTTTTTATTAACTTATTCTCCCACATCAGCTGCCCATCTTGGAGTTTCTCCTGTATGTCTAGACCGTAATACCTATGCCTTCCTGCTACTCTCCATCCTCTGTGTGTAGTGTAGGTGCCGTTTCACAGAGTTCTTGCAGACTGCAGCAGTGTTCTTTACACCTCCCACAAGGGACTTGGTGGCAGCTGATGGTTACCACCTTGCCAAGGGCAAGCCACAGGCAGCGTCTTCACATGCACACTGTGTCAGGTAACAGTGTTGAGCTTGCCTCCTTCTGCAGTGCCTGTTAATTGCCAGCCTTTTGTGTCCTGGTTTGCTGGTCACATAGAGTGGAAGAGGAGGTGTATTTTCAGGCTACTCTTCGCTTTATGTAAACCCTCAGTAAATACAGTATTCTCTCCGTGGTCCAGGAAAGGGTGCTTCGTCATAAGTCAGTGCTGTGCTTTTATTTTTAGAGACAGTTTGCAAGGCTCGCAGAGGAGAAATATATTTGCTAAGTCAAACCTTTTTAAAGGTATTTGAGTCCTGTTGTTTCCTGAGAATGCTGTGCTAGTATGGTAACAGTTAGGAGTCTTGCTCCACATGCTTCTTAGTGGTCTTGCTGCTTATTGTTTCCTGTCTCAGAGCGTGGTACAATGTTTGCAGTTACTTGAACTCTTTCTTACATGTGTTTCTGCAATCATCACACAATGAAGTCATTTCCCACGTTTTGCCCTCCTCAGATTTTAAATCCTGAATTAAATCTCGGCCAGAAGTGTTACTCTTCAAATCAAATCATACTTGATTTTTTTTTTTTTAGATTCTGGTGGGGTTTTTTTTTTTTTTAAGCTTTGATTTTGGTTATCAGAGAGTAGGAAAAATGCAGGTAACGTTGAAGTTGAGTCTTTAAGGCTTCACTATCCTGACCTGCAATCTGAATGGATAATACCTTTTCTAAGATGCTGTTTAACAGAGGCCAAACATGCTGTGGACCTGAGAGAGTTGCCTGTTCCACCTAACATAATTTAGAGAGACGAATACGTTCAAATTGATTTGTGATTAAGCAAGAGGTTGGAGGAGGAATTTGCTTATCTCCCCAGATGCACTCAAATTCTGTCCACAGTAAAAAAATTAAATGTATATATTTTTGATATGTAGGCATTTAGAGACCTCAGGGAGGCCGGTCCTCTCTTTATTGTTTTATGTTAAAAAAAACCCCTCTCTATAGTGGTTGTTGAATTGCTGAGTTGATTTAGTTAATAGAAAGTGATTTTAACTTAAACATAACAAAAACTCCCCAAAAAATCAAACTCCCCCCCAAATATTTCTGACAGAGAACTCTGGAAATATATACATAAAAGAGAAAAAATAAATTAACTCCCTGTAGAAGAACATAGAGCAGAAAAGTATTTGTTGAATCAGAGGGGTGCACTATTACATTTTTATGGAGGCAAGAAAAGTATCCAGCTGTTAAGAGAGCTATAAAAAAAGGATACAGGTTAGCCACAGCTCTTAAAGTGTAGATATATGGGAATGTGATTCCATCCTGTTTCTTCTAGAAGAGGTGGTCATGAAGCTGAAGTGTTTGGGGCAGGTCAAATCTAAGATTTTTGGGGTAAAACTTTACTGTAATTCCTGTGTTTAATACTTTTGGGGTCAGAACAATATACAAAGGAAAAAACAGAACTAAGCAGATCTCCTTGTTTTGGTTAAAAGTTGATGTATATATCCACAGATGCTGAAATATTATGATCTCAAATTTCAAGCTACTGGAAAGAATTAATCTGAGTCATAATATTTCAATGTATGTTACTCCTCACATAAAATCTGCTCATGCTCTAATTAGTGAGAGAATGTATGCATATTGCATATACTTAAGGTGAAAGCATCAGAACCAACAGGAATGGCTAAAGAGATAGAGATTGAGCTGGTTCCTCTATCATATTATATCCTTCAGTCTTTATTCTTATATTCCATTCTTGATTTTGGCAAGGAAGGGATGACCAAGTACTGCTGACTAAATTTCCACATTAGCAGACTAACAGCAGAAAACCCTCCAGTGAGATGCAGCATAGCTATTTTTTTTATATTATGGTAGTTATTGTTATTTTCAATATGAATAACAGTTAATGGGATCCCTGTGACCTGTAGTTACTTTGAAAAACAAATGTTGTTGACTACAATCAGGTGTAGGATGTGTGAGATCTGCAAAGATTTATGAGCACTAAGCCAAAGCATCCAGCTGCAAATTTGCTATACATTAGTTCTTCCATGTCTGAATCATGTCTGAACTAATTTTTGCTGAAAGCCAGAAGAAAGTTTTCATGTTAACTTCTGGTAGAAAAGTGGAGTAGTTTTCATTTCAGGTAATTTATAATTTCTCTTGACAGAATTGCAACACAAATCGAACTGTGTCTTAAGGTGACATCTTTGAAAGTGCAGTTTTATTTTAGACTTATCAAAATAAGATCAGTCTAAGATAAGATAGGGGTTGCAGAATACATGATTAGTACTGTACCATGTACTTTAGTGAGCCCTCTTTGAAGTATCAGTGTGCACTGGAATGCCAGCACTTCAAAGAATGCTACCTCCAAAAAGCTGGGGTTAGCCACCAAGGGGTTAATAAAGATCAAAGAAGAGCATACATAAACTCATACATAAACAGAACTGTTTTTAAACTGGAGGTTAATAACACCATTATCTAGGACAGCAACACCTTAAAGGTGGGCTTGTCTTTTCCCTGACACAGTGTTTATAATGCGTAGAGGGAGACTGCAACATTTATAGTCAACATTTCTTCTGGATTGCTTTTTAAATGAGGAATTCAAAGCTTGTCAGTGCAGAAAAGAGTCTCTGTGATACCTGAAATTGGCATTGTTCCTCTAGTTTTGTTTGCATGCTAGTTAGGTGGGAATAAATTTTTGGTATGATTCCATGAAAACACAGAGATCAGGAGGCCTGGACAGGGAATTGTGGTGTCTCATGGATGGTTGAGACAAAGAGATAATATCATAACTATTTATTGCATAAAGGCTTACAAACAGCATTTCTGCTAGTTTTTAAAATGCAAATCTAGGAATTACAGATCTGTGTTGTTTGTACAGCCTTGTTTATATGGGGGAAATAGCACGAAACATCTGTTAACACACACTTCCCTTACTGACAGTCGCATCTTTTCCTCTACACTGGAAGCACCTTAGGTTTAAATTGTACCAAGGTCCCCTACCTGCTGTGCAGAGTTCCTCAGAGTTCTGTGCTAAGTCCATGCAGATGTTGTGCCTGAAGTTCATAGCCTGCTTTTCACATCTATTTCTTCTGAGAGATGTAAAGATGAACAGCATTGCTCTCCTGCAAATACTAAAATAGCCCCCTCCACACACACCTTTTGATAAAATTGAAGAATAGATAAAGGCAAAAGTCCTTTTAGGGAAAAAAAAACTCCTTTGTAGACAAAGCCAAATGTTTTCTTGGAAAAGAGTTAGAAAAAGTAAATAGGCTATGCTGATTTAATGGATTGCATTAGTGTTCTGCATAATTGATATTATGCCAAAGAAGTTGTGCTCAGTGGCCTTGGGCCTTTATCATGACTGGTTCCTGTTACTACAGCTATGACCATGGCAGAGATTAAAAGCCTGCTTGTGCATCATTTTTTTCCTTAAGGATGCCCAGTTATTTCCATTTGTGGAAGTCTGTATGCTGAAACTATGGGATATGAATTTCATGTCTATGTGTGAGGAAAATGAAGATAACATGAGAAGGCAGAGACTCTGCTAATATTAGAGTGTGATTACATGACATGTCTCTTTTGATATTAAATATATTCTTCCTCATCCTTTCCTTTCTTTCTCTCACCTGCACTTTTTTCCCCTGTATTTTTAGTTACACAATTGTTGGTGAGGCTGCCAAGTAAACAGATTACTGACATGAAACAGAGTAAAACCCATGAACTCTAACAATTTCAGATAGTTACTGTGATTCAGTTTAGTGTGGCTGCACAGACTCTGATGTGAAGGCAACTGAGAGAGTGAGTAGAACTGCAACTGGTTTTGCCATTGAGGAAAGTATAGGGAATGTAGGTAGTGCTTCCAAAGATCTCAGTGCACTTATCAGGAGTTAATCTTTAATGTTCTGAAAGTAGATACAATATCAGTGAAG
The DNA here is from genome assembly GCA_013400415.1 of Scytalopus superciliaris. NCBI lineage: Eukaryota > Metazoa > Chordata > Aves > Passeriformes > Rhinocryptidae > Scytalopus > Scytalopus superciliaris. The sequence goes on along the minus strand of VXBX01003153.1, from coordinate 22,614 downwards.
TGCTGTGACATACATACAGCGGAGTGTAGCTGGCCAAGTAATATTTTAGCTGCAACTTAATGCTATCAAACTTTTTCCTGTGTGCTTTGGTAATACAGGCAAAGTGGGACTCAGATCAGGAACCTGATTTACTGAAAACCAGTTATTTTCCCTACTGCTTCAGTCCTCTGGTTCAGATTTATCACATGGCAAACACTTGGGCATGGGATCTCTGCAGGAAGAGCTGCTGAGAACTTGTTTTTTAAGTTATATTTTCAGTGTTTGCTTTAAGGTCAATGTTTTATTTTCCAAAGTGTGTTACATATTTTTGATCATGTTACAAGTCCGTAATACATCTAGATGTTCACAAAACATTTTTTACATTAATGCTTACAGACATGTAGCTAGTAGCGTGCTGATCATGTGCTCTGGTATAACTTGCTTTTTTAGATCACAGTTTGTGAAAGCTCATTACAAGAATATTGAAGGGTTTCAGAAAATGTTTTACCTTTTGAAATTGCATTTTATTGAGTCAGTTAGTGAAAGATATATTCATTTTACTATTACATGCAAAATAGGAGAGATTTTAATTAATATTCTGGACATCCAGCTGTACGAAAATGCAATGGATTTCAGTTTACAAGATAAAGCAGCCTCTTACATTACATGATGCCCTGCAGTCTGCTGGAGGTACTCTGCAGTATTTTCTAGAACTTCAGCACTTTAATCTTTGGATTGACAATCAAATCAATGCTGAGGGATGAATGGAGTCAGAGCAGCCCTGCCAAGGACTTGAAGATGCTGGTAGCTGAGGGGCTGGACATGACCCAGCAATGTGCACTCCCAGCCCAGAAAGCCAGTTGTGTCCTGGGCTGCATCCAAAGCAGCATGGCCAGCAGGGTGAGAGAAGTGATTTCTGACCCCCTGCTCTGCTCTGGTGAGACCCCATGTGCAGTGCTGCATCCAGCTCTGGGGTCTCCAGCACAGGAAGGACACAGACCTGTTGGAGCAAGTCCAGAGAAGGGCCACTAAGATGATCAGAGGGCTGGAACACCTTTCCTATGAGGGAAGGCTGAGAAAATTTGGGCTGTTCAGCCTGGAGGAGACAAGGCTCCTGCTTCTAGCAGCCTTCAAGTACCTAAAGGGGCTATCACAAAGCTGGAGAGTGATTTTTTTGCAAGAGCATGTCATGATAGGACAAGGGAGAATGGCTTCAAATGTAGAGGGTAGGTTTAGTTTAGATACCAAGAAAAAATCCTTTCCCGTGAGGGTCGTGAGACACTGGCACAGGTTGCCCGGAGAAGTTGTGGTTACCCCATCCTGGGAAATGTTCCTGGCCAGGTTGGACAGGGCTTTGAGCAACCTGGTCTAGTGAAAAGTCTCCCTGCCCACAGCAAGGAAGTTGGAACTAGATGGTCTCTAATAATGTCCCTTCCAACCCAAACCATTCTATAATTCTGGGATTCTTATTGTTGGGGTTTGTTTCTTTGTTTTTTAGAAAAAATGTCAGGAGATATCTGGCTTGTGTTCTTGAAGCATTTTACCTGGAAGCAAAAGTCATCTAGATTTAGACCAAGAAGTGTTTCTGAACAGCATTAAAATAATCTGGCATATTTTTTCTTTAAAATTGGACATCACTATTTGTGTTCTACAATTGCTCTTTTGTGTAATTTAGAAGGAACACCTGATACTCTGCATCTGATGGGCCATTGCAACCAAAGTGCAAAATAAAATATAACCAGAAGTTGTAGTAGGCATGCAGTTGGTGATGGAGAAATCACAGAGCTCCTTCTTTCTGGTTTCCTTTCAAATTTCTGCTGTTGTTACTGATGAGTAAGTGGTGTTGCCGCTCTGTTTTTGGCTTTGAAACTAATTTAGCCTGTGTTTGAACACTTACACCTTAGAAATTGTCATCACTGATTGATTGCCTTGCTGATGGTCTTAGTGGAGACACCAGGGATTGATTGGTTTTGGATATTGACTCATCTGCTTAACTCTACAGTTGGAGTTCCAAGGAGGAGTATGTAATCTCAGAATTTATCCTGGTACCTTCACAGAGGTTTAGCTGCTTTAAGTTTGTTGTAATTGCCTTTCATGAACTGTGTTTTCTTGCCCTGAAGACTAGATAGATAAGGTCTTTCAGAGCTCTAGTCCTGTTCTGTCTCTGTAGATGATTTCTATGACACTGTGCTGTTTCACCTTTCTTTCAGTTTCTTTGTTTCTCTTTTTTCATGCTGTATTTGTTTATTTGCTGTTATCTAAGTATTTGAATGGGGGCTAAACTCCATTCTCAGTGAACTGGTAGCCTGAGTGCTAAGACCTCTCAAACTATTACTTTTGTAGGTTTGCATTTTCTTTCCTCTTCCCCACCTCACACAGCCCCTTTACAAACCACATTGGTGTGCTGACTTTCTTTTCTGGGGTCTTAGACGTAGCAGAGTATCTTGAAATACACAATAGATAAGACATTATCAGAAGTGATTCTTCAGCAGTTGCACGATCCTCTTGTCGTTCTCTGGTACCGCAGATTCAGTTTAAACCTATAGTGTATGAGGACCAGTAGGTAATTCCCATGCCTAAAATTACTTTGCTGTAACACCATAGTAAAAGTAGTACAAAAATTGGTATGTTTTGTCTCCAATTGTCTTAATCTTTGAAACTGGTAGGAAAATGGCCTTCTTGTTCTTGGAGTGAAGGTAAGTGAGCATTCAGACTTTTTCCCATTGGTCACAGGGAAGTGACTTTTTTTTCATGACACAAAATCCTGGGGAAATAGGAAACATTCAATTTTAATCTCATCTCTGTACAGTTTTAACAATTAAGTTAGTTGCGTGGGAATGAGAGGAAGGTTTTATCTTAGTTCTGAATACATAGCCTGATAATTTGGAAAAGTTTGAAAAATAAAGCAATTAAATGGTTATGCTATTTGAATGAAACGTTTAATATAAAAGCTTTGTTTCTATTTAGTCAATATTGTTACTAAGGAACCACTAATTACTGTGCATCATGTTATAGGGGGCCCTGACAAATCCATGCAAATCATATGATTTATAATTCATAAATCCCTGATCCCCTGAGAAACGTTGCTCTTGCACTTAGACTAATTGAGTACTTATGTTCATCGATCCAGTCCATATAGCACCTTTAGTCCATATGGCAGCCTTTATTGTGGGGCTGGAAACTTCTGCTGTCAAATGTCCCCTGTACTCAATGCTGCTATACTGTTCCCCAGATCTGCTGCCTTGACCCTTTGCTTCATAATCCTTCAGTCTGTCGGCAGTCAGTTCTGCCCAAAGCAGAACAATATATGTCTGTCTCCCCCTGGCTGCAGAGGTATAAAGTCTGTGTTGGTACAGTGCTGCCTTTTGGGGATGGGACTGCACTGCTTAATTGATCTTACTAGTAAGGTAGTGTTCTGGAGCAGATGTTTAGTATACTGGCTTAAATTGGTTCTTGTGTGCATTTCTCCCAGTGACCGCTCTCAAAAATCTCTCACTTGTAAGAATGAGTCAACATTGGTGTTTATTTCTGGCTTCGCAAGGTTTTGTTGAATGTTTTTCTATGTGTAGGGAGTAGATAATTATTATTCTTTTATCTCATAATGCAGTGGTTGCCAATAGTTACAAATACTCATACACAGTGTAATAGTTAAGATGTAGTTGTTGTGAATAATCAGTGCACCACCGAAGGAGATGGAACCCTATGCAAATTTTGTATGCTGAACTGAAAATAAAAGTAAGGGACTAAAGATATATTATGCTTCAGGATAATACTTCATGCCTGATCATTGTTACCTCTTTTCCTAATAATTTTAGCATAGTTTTGTAATGTGCTGTAATTGTAATTGTTATCCAGAAGAATGGCATCACTTAATTCTATCAAAACTGTGGAAAGGTAGATGAATGACAAATTAATAATTTACCATCTTTGCATAATACTGTAGCACAGAATAGCAGAAGGATTGATGGCAGAAGAGGTTAACAAATTTTAGTGGCTTCCATTAGCTTTTCATTGTCATATGTTTGTGGTGCCGACTGAAATAAGCTTTGTAGGAGATCTCAGTCTAGGGAACTAATTACTCGTGCCGATTGCCACCCTGATGAATAGACCCTCATTGTATCATTCCCCTGAAGACGAGGAGCAGTCTGTGATTCACGACTGCATCCTGGCTGATATTTGATAATAATTTCAACAGATAAATGTAGGAAGGCAGAATGATGAAGTGCCTATCCATGCTCTACGACTATCAAAGGCATGCACATAGCCAGCTGTGTTCTGCCTTTTTTCTATAATCACTAATGGGGAATTTTAAGTTATTAATCGACCTTTGAATAAACCCATAGCTTCCTGTGTTTTATAATTTTTCTTTGGTTAATGATTCCAAAATCACTGGGTTCTGTAACTAGAGCATTCCAATTCTAGCATGACTGTAATACAGAGTAGCGTGAAAATAAGGTAGTTGGGAATTTGATTCCAATATTTCAGTATTTTTCTGAAATTGGGAAGATGAAGACTAACACTGTCTTTTCTTTGGTATTAGGAAAAGTCGCAGAATTTTAATGAAGAATGCAAAGGCGGTCTCCATTTTTATAAAATTATTTTCAGTTGGAATTTTTAATGTCTACAAATTGCGTTTGAGAGTAGGGTTGTGCAAATCATTTTAGCTCTTGTTACTACATTTGTTTGAAATCTTGATTCACCTTAAATAAAATTAATTTCTGCCTTAAATCTCAAAGGTAAGAATCTAGATACCAAGTATTTTTAACATTGTGATCTGGAAATTAGTTGTGCTATTCAATTGTCAGTGTTGACAGGTATACATTCGATTAGCTCCTGGTTCAGAAATGGAATTCATATGCATTTTCATATATTGTTTTAATACTAGCTACGCAAACAAACAAAATCAGTGTTTTCAAATTTGAGCATACGCATTTTCAGGATATCGTGGCTATTCTGTGCCTCAGGCATTTTCTGTTTGTTTATTTGCTGTACCTGAAATTGGCATTTTTTGTACATTCTCTGGGCTGAAATACTGTTTTTCAGTGGCATTCATTTGTGATCATCTAACAAGATAGTAACTGGCACTTATATATGACCATATTAAAAAGATCTACGTAATATTTGGAGCATAGAATGGAAAATAATGAATTTGATATAACCTTTTCTAGATGTAATTTTAAAAAAGTATGCCTTCTATGTAGCAATTATTACACATCATAACATGTAGTTTTTAATTAAATGTAAAAACACAACTACATAAACCAGAAATGCAATCTGATTTGCTTGAAAATAGATTGCTGTTTCACTCTCCTGGAATGGTTTATTTAAAAACAGTAAATGGAAAAGAAATGCATTTTCTCGTGTTGTTCTAAGCCTCAGGGGCTAAATGTAATGAATATTTTAAGAGATTATTTTAATTAAATTCCTGCACATCTAAACAGAGTAATATTTTATTATCACATACATAACCATGTAACTGAGGTATTCATTAAAGTTAACACTTTCTGGACCAAGAATCCATGGCATGATTTACTGACCTTGTGCAAAAAGGCACAAATTAGGAAGAAAAATGAAGGGGGACAGACTTTGATTAATATAGGTAATGCTATACCATATTTATAATAGCCTTTTCCCTATTCTGGTTTATAAATGCAGTCACTGAGAAAGGTGCCCTGCTGAGGCTGAAATGAGGCTGAAATCGGAGCACATGCCACTAGAGTGTGGGGAAACTGATCACACTGTCAGCAATTCATTTCAAAATGATGTATTTAGTGCTCATTTCACCTTCCAAGAAAAAAGGGAAAGGAGTTCCTTAGACTGGAAGGTGATATTGTTATTTTCAAGGACATACCTAAGTAAAAGATTGCAGAAAGGGGGGGAGGTTAGGGGGGAAAAAAAGGAAAAAAAGGCAAAAGCAGCGCAAACAAGGGGAGCTTTATGCAGAAATTCAGCGCTACCATGCTGTTTGATAATTGCTAACATATGTGGCTCCTCTGTTTCATTGTAGTCGTCCTCGTGAGTTCTGGCGCCTTGACTACTGGGAAGATGACTTGCGGCGCCGGCGACGATTTGTGCGTAACCCCCTCGGATCGACACATCCTGAAGCGACGCTCAAAGCAGCCGGAGAACATGGTCAGTGTAAAATCTGCTGCTGGCCACCGGCAGCAGGTTACAGTGCGTGGTGGCAAAGAGCAGACCTTCCTTCTTGTAGGATGCTGGGAAATGGTCCCAAATGCCCGGCTTTTGTCGTGGCGTTTCGGGCCACGCTCAATGCAAAGATAGACCGGTCGTTTCTTCGTATCGATAAGCAACGTTGGGGTTTGGCAAGCGCCTTCCTTACGTCTTAGCTGAGCTGGCACCCTGTGCGTGCTCTGCACACAGTGACTGCAATATCGTTCCCACTAAGCAGAAGAGAAGTGGATGTGGTTTTGCTGTTAATCCCTGGACATGCTTTCCTGTAAATTACCCGTTGAGTAACTTCAGGAGAAGGTCTTTCCTGTTCAGAAATCCACAGCAATTATTTCACATTAGCCTTAGCACTTGTCTGCCTATCATTGCAGGTATATTAGAAGAAAAATAACGCTTCTACAGCTAAAATTTACTTATGTGTGAGCCCTCAAGTTTTTCTGCAAGACTTTGATATGGAATAAATAGTAGCAAATGCTGAGATGCAGAGCTATTGCTCATGCAGGAAAATGATAATGATGATTTCTACCTGGTGATTTTCAAATAGCAGATTGCCTTTTTTAACGGGATTTTCTTCCCATTTTTTGATCAGGGACCACTCAATTACATGTGCTGTGTCTATTCTAGAAGGGAATGTATTTACAAAACTAATACCATAGTCAGTTTGAGAATTCCATAGTAAATGAAAATATAACCATTCAAACAAAACCACTCCCAAATCTAATGAACTTTGGAGTTTAGTATAGAATTTTATGTCTTTGCAGTCATATGAATATACATTCATAAAGTGGAAAAAGCCTTTCTTGTATTTAAAAATAATTTGCCTATAATTAAAGCTGAGTACCCTTCACCTTGAAGGTACATATCATGGAACAGAATAATTTAAATTTAGAGGGTTTTTTCTTTTTTAGTTTGTGAATTACTGCATACATACGTGCATATATACACACACAAATTGTATGTGGAGGCATAAACTTTATGCTAATTTAAAATTGCTAAGGCTGTTGTATGAATATAAAATAACATCACTGTTGTAAAGTTAGTTTCCGTCAGGCATCTTAACCTCTTGCACTCAGCCTTAAAGAGCCATTTCTGGAAGAAAATGTCTACAATATGTCAGCTGATATAATGCCAAATGTGACATCAGTCCTCTAAAATAAATGACCATACAGAGAATAGTCAATAAAGTGATCTGAAAGCAATGTTTGTAGAGCCCTACATCTTTGGCTATAGAAAGAGGAACAAGATGTAGAATTAATTAACCCATTTTTTTTGCTTTGAGGCTTGGTGTTCTTAATATACTGGGTATTGTTTCTATGCCATGGACTTTAGGGGTACTATTTTTTTTTCTGGTTAATACTCCATGGATGAAAAACATGGATGCCCCTCCTTTAATATTATTAAATTAAATAGATCTTGTCATAGTTTTATGTGTTCTACTTATATTTTCCTATTTGAACTGTTTATAGCCATTTAAAAAATATATTTTTACTGAAAAATATTTAGAGCAACAATTTATATTTGCATAACTAATTTTTCCATAAGTAAACACACAGTAATACAATTATTTGTATTTCATACTAATGTGATATTTTCACTAATCCGTGCTATATTTCAAGGGCTGTGGTTCATACTCAGTTTGTAATTGACAAGGCTACAATTTTTGTCAATATAAAAGAAGAGTGAATAAAAGTAGCCCTATTTTATAGGTAGCTGGTAGGTATGTCTGGTAGCTAACCCTGGTAATTTAAATAGACCTAATTGTTTTCTGTCTGCCTTTCTGTTCAGATTTTGACATCCTTAGCAGACTTCTATTATATATAATTTCCTGATGTTATTTTATTCTCAATTTAATGGCATACTGCATTTGTTATCTGTTGTCATTCTTCATCTCTCCAGTGAATATTCTAGCTTACCTTAAGTCATTATTTAATGTGACTTCTGAAAATACAGATAGTTGCTATCTGCCTGAATGTGTGTATATGTGCAACTGTTGTTCCAAGGCCTTCCACTAGCAAGATGTAGAAGAGATGACCAAAGTACAAATTCAAGTTCAACTGGAAGCTATAGATAATGTGTAGGAATGCAAAGGTAGTTGGGGCTTTCACTGTTTCTTTTTGGGGCTGGTTTTTTTGGTGTGGTGTTTGTGTTTTGGTTTGGGGTGTGGGTTTTTTGGTGTCAGAAAGGTTGAGTGGAGTGGTCGCTTGATCTAGTTCTTTCTTTTTAATATTAACCAATTTCATGTAAAAAAATCTGATTATTTTCAGATTTTTTGCAACCAGACTTTCAGGCCCTATTTTTGTGGTGTAGATAACCCTAGGATTCACAGAATATTTTCCCCAGTATGTTACGATTTCATATCAATATTTTATCATTAATTATTCAATTTCAATTAATTTTACATGTCGCTGAAGCAAAAGCATTTTTAGATAATGTGTAAAAGGTTCCCTACTGCCTGTTTGAGGTTTTCTCAAAACATAACAGACCAAAACCTAAAACTATATATCAGGGATTTTGCCAGGAGTGAGACAGGGGAAAATAATGCATAAATAATGGAAAAGTGCTATTGCAGGAACCATGCTTGAGAACATGACTTTTAGCACACTTTCCATTAGAAGATACACAACCAGATGTATTCTCCACGCCAGAGCTCACAGTGTAGGAATCATCCCAATTTGCAGCTGTGAAAATTACTCAGAAACAATCGGAAGCCCAGACATTGTTCAGTAAAACCTGGAGAGAACAACAGCAATCAGCTCTGTTGCCGCCTAGTTATGTGTCTTAGTAGCAAGAACCAATCTTTTCCAGGGATTGATTTGATTTGAAGGAGGACCTCTGGTGCAGAGGTGGCAGAATAAATACCTGAAGACTAATGTTCTCTGTTCAGACAATCAATACCAGCCCCATGACTATACTTCTGGCTACCTTCTAGTTAAAAACAAATTTTTTAATTCTGACAATTTAATTGCCATTCCCAAGTTCACATTAACTTGCTTGGGAAAAAAAGACTTTGGGTAATTTTTCAAAGGGGGGAAAAAAGGGAAAAAAAAAAAAAAAAAGATCCTTCCAAACTGGCTATTTATAAAAGTCAGTCTAATGGTGTATTGTGAGGAAAGGAAAGAGAAGTGAAGGTGGTGTGGTAGGAAGTTTGGGATGGAAAGAGTTAACTCTTTTCTGTTCTCCCTTTCACCTCCTGTTTAGAAATGGAAATAAGATGCTTATATAGATTTGAAAAAAATGAGTACTTTAAACCTGTTGCTATTTTTAAATTGACCCCCAAGTGCAATGTTTTGTGAGAGAATCTTTAGATGCTAAAAAATACCTTATCAAGCTTTTTAAACAGTGATTTATTGGGTTTTTTAATTGACACTTGTTCAGAATTTGGGGAGAGAGGCATTAAAGTAGGCTGTAGCCTTTCCATGAAGGCAATACGTGGAGTTTGGGGCTTTGTGGCTGCAAGGGACCAGCAGATGATCACCTACAGTATTGCAGTTTGACTGGTTAGTTTTGTTTGCCTCAACTCAGGGGATGAAAAAGAAATCTTATAAATAATATTAAAAAAAATCTCATGTGAAAGTGGTTAGTTTTTCCACTGTTATCTTTTTAAACAAATGGAAAGACTACAGGGAGCCCATTGTAAAAAAAATAGGTAGTAAGGGTATTTTAATGCACCTTTTCCTTTAATTGCTTTTCCTAGTGTATTTACCAGTCCTTAAAAAAATGCAGTAACTTCTGTATCATGTTTTTGGATACTTTTTTTTCTCACATGGCTTTTAAAAACTGCAGTTTGCATGTAAGGTTAAGCTGTAGGCAAACAATTCAAAATAACGTGTCCTTCTAGGAATGCCTTAAGCTTGGTCAGCAACATAAACCAAACTGTTATTTTTACGCCCAAGTGTTCCAGAGGTTTAACTGGAATAAATACAATCCACTGCAGATGCAGAGATCTGCTTGCAAAAAGCTCCTTGAAGAAGCTGAGTCTTAGAAAGCAGTTTGGGAAGGATTGCATGGGATTACACTAATTAATTATAATAATGAAATTGCTGTGTTAGATTAATACTCTGCCAGCAGACTCTTATGTTCAGTGTGGTACATGGGCTGTGCCTTGAGGTCTTGGTCTTGAAAAGGTGTCTGTGAGTGTGTTTTTAGATCTGCAGGATTGGAGCCAGAAGCTCCAGTCACCCCAGCAATAGACAGGCCTGGCAGGGGGTGGTTGGGGTTAGAAAAGGCAGAGCAGGGTTTGGGACCTGAAATATGAAATACAGTGCATGTATGGAAACTGAGTATCACATGACATCATGGTCCATCATATGTGTCTCCAATCAGTAAATACATACAGAGGACTAGACCGTGGCCTGCCTACCTAAGTGCATTTATCCACAGAATAGGTGAATCCACGTGGATTGTATTCTGTTCCACAAGATTCTCACGTGAGCCCCTGTGTGGTGGTTGCAGATGTAGTGCTTTATTCGAGTGAGTACAGAAAAAGCAGGTTCTGGTTCAGAGGGGGATGTCTCACTGCCTTCCAGTCGCTGGTATCTACAGGTGTGTGCACAGACCCTGCATCTTTCTGTGCCTGTATGTACAGGTTCCATGCATGTCAGGAGATGTGGGTAGCTAGCATCATATGCAAGAGATGCCAAAAAGTAACAAAAATTAACTAAAATAATGTGTGGTCTAAAAAGGGTAGTTATATAAGCTGTATGTTCTGGAATCAGTATAGTATTGTTAGTTGGGGAAAGAAAAAAAATCTGAGTAAGTGAAAAAGATGAGGTAGGAGGTGTATATTTGTGTTATCCAGTCACCTTTGGTTTGGAAGTTGCCATACTGATTTTATTTTTTTCTTAAAGACTGAAGGACATAGTAGCATTTTAGACAACTTGTGCTAAGTATAAAAGTATTAACCTTTGATTTTAGCTCTGAATTCAATCTTAAATGAGAATAGGTAGAGGGCTAGTTTGAAATAACATCTTCAGTATAAAACAGATTCTACTAAAGGAAATAAAAAAATGGTGGGGCCGTGCAGTGCAGATGAGGTTTTTGAAACAACAAATATCATTTGCCTGCATTAAAAAAAAAAAAAAAAAAGACAAACAGAAAAGGAAAGAATTTATTATCTTGGATTTCATCCTGAGGTGGTTTTGTTCTTTTTTACTTTTTTTGATCTTCAGGAGAGTGCTGGTAGGGCAGTGAGTAAGAGTGCATGTGGTGTGTGTTAGTATACTGATGGTAATTTTACTGCTGCTAACTGAAAATCCTCAAGGGGGAGTTAATTACAGGAAAACCTTCCTAAATATCAGCCGCATATTTTCCATGACAAGAAGGTTTTCAACTCACATTGAACAACTCCAGAATCTGAGTTATCATTATTTACATGAGCACATTTTGCAAGAAAGTAAAATTTGTGTTTGCACAATGCAGTTAAAGCTTTACAGTAATTTCTTTTAAGGCTTGCTTACAAGTGGCAGATATTGCTAGGGCAGAAAGGATCATGCATACATTGCATTCTATGTTGTATGGCAAGTTAAATTTCCTTTTATTTGTGTTTTTGTTTGGTTGGTTTGGGGTAGGGTGTTTTGTTTCATTTTTGGTTTGGCTTTTGTTGTTGCTCTTTTTGGGTTCTGTTTTGGTTTGTTTGGTGTTTTTTTTTTGTTTGTTTTTTTTTTTTAAGTTCAAGGCCTAAACCAAAGCCAGGGTATTTGGTCATTTGGGTTTTTATGTTGTTCTGCTGGGTATTTCATTGTTAGCGTGTTGGGGTTTTTTTGTTGTGGGGTTTTGTTTTTTTTTCAGAGGTGGTTGGGTTTCTTTTTTACTTCTCACTTAATTGAAAAGTTTTAGTATTTTCAATTTACGTGCATATATTTACTTAAACAATTTAAACTTTTTGTATTGCCACTGGGGACTTGCTGCCTTCTGTAAATGTTTGCAGATTAACTTATTTTTAGAGTAAGCCCATGGAGTTTCAAATCAAGTGTGGCAGCAATCAGAGAGAGCAGCAACCAGTGTGTTGAAGTTAGTTGGTCCTGATGTGTTTGGTGAACGTTTTTCAAACACGGCTGTGCCATGGGTATTCTCAATGTATCTTTTAAGAAACTGTATTTTTATTTTCAACTTAAAAAAAAAAAAACCAAAAAAACCAAAAACAACCCAAAACATCAATACATACACTGCTGTTTTGGCATTTAGCATGATGAGATGTAACTTACATGTAGACCAGGTAATTGCCTTTTTTTTTTTTCCGTTTTCTTTTGCCTTTTTTTCCCCTTTTTTCTTCCCACTTTTTTCTGTTTCCTTTTTTCTTATTTCTTCTTTTTTTCTTCTGTTTTTCTTCTTTTTGTCTCNACTGGGTGGGGGATGAGAGGACTGCCAAGAAAAAGTGACAGTTCTCTCATTAAGCCCAGCTCAGGATGCAATATGTCGCCAATGGCCTTTTTTCTTTTTTTTTTCCTTTCTTTTTTTTCTTTCTTTTTTTTTTTCTTTTTCTTTTTTTTTTTTCTTTTTTTCTTTTTCCTTTTTTTTCCTTTCCTTTTCTTTTCCCATTTCTGGTGCTGCTTTGAGGTTGTATTTTAAATAAACCCGATCTGGCCGCAGCGGTGCAGAAGGGCGATGGGAGCCGGGGCGAAACATGCGCTCCGAGTCCAACGAGGGCTGCTTGTTGGCTTCTCTTCCCTCCCGAAAACCCCGACGGGAGGGCGGGGATGCCCCTTGGAAGCAGGTGCACGCTGTTCCCCGCCTCCAGCCGCCACCCCGGGGCAGATTCGCCCCCCTCTCCTGGCTGGCCGCGCCGCGACCGGGAGGGATGCGGGGGATGCGGCTCCGGCGGGGCGGGCGCCGCTCCCGGGGGTTTTCCCGCCGGGATGCCGCGGGAGCAGCCCCTGCCTGGAGCGGGGCCGAGCGGTTCGTGCCGCCCCCTCCCCGGCCCCCTTTCCCTGCGGGCAGGGGCCGCCTGTTGCGCTGTCCCGGGGCCGGCCCGGGCGGGTCTCGCCGCTCCCGGCACGCCGCGCTCTGTCCCGGCGCTCCAGGGGCTCGAACCGTGGGTTTGGGAGCCAGGTCAGCACACCGGGCAGTCGGGACCTGCCTCCAGCTCAACTTCCCAAGGAAGGCTGCAGGGGAAGGGAGTCTGCTGTATCCTTTTCCCCTCTGTCATAAACACTTGAAATAGAGTTAAACGCTGCGGAGAGCAGTGGGTAATTCTGAGCAGGCTTAATAGGATTAAAACTAGATGTGTCCTAACATTAGAGGATTAAGACAGGTACTTCCCACAGCTATCCCTGAACAGTTTTCTTCCTGAACTTTCATTTAAAAAAATAAAAAAATTACACTCCTTTGTCACTGCTGCCTCTGAGACCTGACAGACAGCAATGTGTGTTCTTTCATTTCAGCTCCCGATGAGGATATACTTGTTAAAGGAAAGCAGTCCATCAAGAGTCAAGTTTTAGGAAACCAGAACTCAGAAAGTGAGATTCTCTTGGAAGGCGACGATGATATCATGTCATTCATGGAGGAAAGAGAAGTGGAGAACTTAACAGGTAATTTCATCTATCTGATTTTCTCCTCAGCTTCTTTACTGTTTAAGTTCTGATCTCTCAGTCTCTGCAATGAGTCACGGTTTGGGATACACATTGATAAATTGTTCCTTCCCATAACTGGGTCATTAAGGTAATTCTCTGTGCACCTTGGATACTGAGGGTTTATTTGAGGAGAGTTGTGCATATTCTTTCTCTGACTTCCATAACCTATTTGCTTCTGCAATAGATGTCCATATTCTAGGAACCCCCCCCTTACAGAAAGTAAGTCTACCTTGAAACAGTCTGTTTTTTTGATCTCATTCCACTCAAATCATTAGACCTAATGGGCAATGAGGCAACCTGTCTGTAATTAAAGGTTTTTGAGACCTGTAATTTTTTTTCGTCAGTCTATAAAAGTGTGTGTATTTGTTACTTACTTGAATGTGAAGGATTGGTACACTCACTGGATTTAGCTCCTAGACATTCCCCCACTGAATTTCTTTCTCCACAGACCATAGCCTCATTAGACTTCACTTCTTTTCCCCCCCCCCCCCCCCCCCCCCCCCCCCCACTGAAGAAGAAATAATGCTTCAGATCATTGAACTTAATTAATTTTACACAGTCACATGCAACCTTTGCTGATATTGCAATCTGAGTGGAGTGGATCCCTTTCGCTACAGTTCAAAATGGAGAATTGGAGTAAGCGGCTATTCAGGAACTGGGAATTATAAAGCACCTTCATTGTTATTTGAGGAACAGAGAAAACACAAACTTCTCTGTGTTCTTTTGCTTCTCATCCGGTATCCCATGTACATTTACTTTGGAGAAAATTTTTATTTATTGGATAATTCTGGTTCCTTGAGAAGCTAGTAGTATAATCTGACGTTGGTATGTATCACACATATGATAATTCACTGAAAATGCTGGGAGTGATTATTTATTGGCATTTTGCTTATCCATGAACTGCATTCCACTCCTTTATTTATTTAAAAAAAAAAAGTATTAAAAAATGCAGCATAATGAATAAAGAAAACCTGCATGGGAAGAGTAAAGTAAAATAAAGAAACAGGAGAATGATGCAATGGCATTTCCTATATACAAATCTTTTATTTTTTGCTTTCTAGCATGAGCTTCCTTCTCAACAGCCTTCATGTTTCCTTCTATTATTCATTCATTGGTTCGAGTAATACATTCATACTGTAATAGAGGTGAAAGGGGAGTTTAATTATATAATCTTGACAATGGCAATAGGATTAAGAAGTAATCCTCGCTAATAAAGTGGTGTGGGTTAGAAATGAAGTGGAAATTGTCAGGGGTCTTCTACAGGACCTGGGCTGCCCCAGCTTCTGCAGCTGTCTGCTTGCCCTGTAATTGAATGTCTGCGAGTGATTGAAAAAATGTTATTTCTCCTCTGGATTACATGCTAATGTACAGGGGGCAAAGGGAGACAGCAAAAGAACACATAGCTGCTTATTTCATCCATTTGTGGGGGTGAGCTTTGGGAAATCATGGCAGTTCCACAGCTATCTCATGCCCATCTGCAAACACAATGTATTTGTACATTGGGAATAGAGGGCAAAGCTGCTCTGATCTCAGCAGAGCATCTCTTCTTTTGTCCTAGTGGCACACATTGAGATTGATGCGAGATTAAGGACCATCACCCTCCTAACAATCGATGGAAATGACAATTCATCTGAATTTTTTGTCAGTTATTCTCACGTTGATTACCTGAACGTGTGTACCTCATTTATAGATGCTTTATTAAAACAAAATTGTCTGTGTCACTTTAATATCTTCCACTGTTTTACCAAAGTCAGATAATACTGCAGCCGAGTAACTTCATTTCCTTACCTCTTAATCAGCTGGATGACAAACCTAACGTGCTTTCTTTCTGTGTGTGTTAGTTTATATAATAGTTTCTGCATTGTCAGATCTATGCTGAACCTATTGTTTTCAGTAGTAGTCTGATTTGTCCCTGTGATAAGCCCTGTGGAGATGTGATTATTCCAATAAAAATTCATTCAGTTGGAAACCAACCCTCCAGCTGTTTACTCCCACAGTCCCTGAGCTACACTAACACTGTATGGAATCCTTGAACAATATTTAAAGTGGAATCAAAAGCATCTTTAAAACATTTTACTTTAGGCTCTATAACATCATGCAACCTTAACAATACATTTCTAGCATCCTTGAGGGAACACTTTACAGTTAGACAACTTTGAGCCTTGACTGCTATGTTCATCTTTGTGAAAAGCTATGGAAACTTTCCAGTAACTAAGAATGTATCAGACAGTAAGATTTCAAGTGTTCATGTGTGCACTCTCTGTCTGTACTGCATGTAACAGAAGGTATGCAACTCTGGAAGTTTCTCAAAAGGAAAATGTGTCTGAGTAAAAGCTGAATAGTGCCATGCTAAACCCAGCTCTGTATAATGTATGCAGCAGTTTGCAATTCTAGTTGCTTCAGCATTCAGCAACACAGAGACACTGCAAATCTATTACATATGTTCTTTTCTGGGAGAAAAAGAGTTTTTCTCTTTAAGGAAGAGCTGTGCCTTTTGCTTTATTTTAATGTTCTTGGCTTGAAAAGTGAGTAATTTGCACTTATGTTCTTTTCAGTTTGAACATTGTTGGTGTTTTGCTGCTTTGGCAGGTCCAGTTGCCCTCAGCACACCAGCTCAGCTTGTGGCACCCTCAGTAGTAGTGAAAGGCACTCTTTCCATCACTCTTTCTGAGCTCTACTTTGAGGTGGATGAAGAAGATCCTAGTTTTAAGAAAATCGACCCAAAGGTAAGAGATCATTGACCCTGAGCTCTGAGAGATGATGACAAATTACCCAAGACCTTTAATTCTTCACTCGACTTCCTTTACCTCTGTTGGTCTGCAGTGTTCCTGCTTTAATAACTTTGTGGCTGGCCATATATGTTACTGAACTTCACATAGGTGACACCTCCTTTCCTTCTCCTTTTTCTCCCCCTCCCACAATTCGACCCTACTTGAATGTTAATTAGCTTGCTGCGAGTAAAGCTCCAGGGAGATGTCTTAAATAAAGACATCTTGAATCACAGGCCTGTGTGAATACTGCAAAGTTCAAGGAGCCTTTTAGCCCAAATGCGTTGTTTTACTTTCTGGATTTTATATGATGGCAATGTAACATAGTGCTAAACTTCCTACTCTCCTAAGTTCTCAGTGCTTCTGTTGTATTATTCTATAGCAGATTTTTGCAGGGCCTGTTATTATTTATTATGCCTAAGTAGAAAACATAATTGCCCTCCTAAAATAATTCTGAACTGACTTGCTAATTTCCACAAACTTTATTTGCTCTGATCTGCTTTGGTTTAAAATTGGTAACCTTCAGTAAAATTCCAGTTTCAAAGGGAGTATATTGTGTGATTAGCTTCATAATGTTGCACGTGAATGTTTTCTGTGGTATTACAGCAGCATTTCAAAAGTAAGACACAAATGCGAAATATTCTCATATCCCAGCTTAAGCACAGTCATGGCTCTTGGTTTTTTAAATATCTGCTTAATATTAAACAAGGTAATAATTTCTGTGTGAAGGATACTACTGGAAGAAGTAGTGGGTTTCTGCTTGTCTATAGAGAATACCTTGTATGTTAAGCATCAGTTCAGTTCTTTGTTCCTGTTGAGTAAATTGCTTGTGTCTGTATTAAAAAATAGCAATGGTGGGTCTGAAAGCTGGGATTATCAAATCCTAGCAAGGAATACATTTATTTGGAAAAGCAATGCTCTCAAATTGTTAGAGCTAGATTTTAATATAAGCAATTAACCAGAATTGTGGGTTTATGTGATATCATAAATGAGATTTAACTTTTCTTTTGGTCCTGAAGTATTTTTGAAGTATATTAGAAATTATTTCAAGTATGAGATAGTGCTTAAAATTTTGATATGCTTACTCCTTCCATTACGTTTAACTAAAAAGAAAAAAAACAATGCAAAAAACACACAAACCGAAAGACAATTAATGGTGAAAAGGATATAAATTTAAAATGTAAAGTCAGTTTGATATGTTACTGTATTGCATTTTCGATCTAAAATGTTCTGCTTTTCAATGCATTAGCATGAAAAAAGTCTTACAGCTTTGCATTATTCTGCTTTTTCCCCATGTTTAGCTCATAGGGTGTTTCAGGATAGTTACTAATTCTTACCATTCCTGTTCCATGTTTTATTTGAGCATTGACATGACATATATTCAGACTCCTTTCTTTTCTTCTGTTTTTGAGTATTTGGTAGTGGTTGTTTTGGTAGTGCCTATGAGCAGGCATTCTGGTTTGGCTTGACTGTATCTTTTATATCTGAGAGATTTTATTTGGATTCTTATAAATGAAGAGTTGGTTTCATGAAATACTGGCTACACCTCTTGCATTCTGCTTGTGATGTTACTTTAGCTGGAGGTCTTAAAATAAAAAAGACCTTTTGTAATATCTCGGGGGTGGCGGTGGTAGGGGACTAAAAATAAAATCTGAATTAATTTTATCTTGAAAACCAAGTAAGCTTCCAAAGCAGCTTGTTTTCAAGCATTAACGCCTCCCTGCCCCACCCTCTGCTGAAGTCAATGTACCTTGATAGCGGTGACTGGAGCTGCTGTAGAAAATACCCCTTGGAAAAAAAAAAAACAAAAAAAAAAAAAAAAAAAAACAAAAAAAAAAAAAAAAAAAAAAAAAAAAAAAAAAAAAAAAAAACAAAAAAAAAAAAAAAAAAAAAAAAAAACCCAAACCCAAACAACTAATCCGCTGTAGCTCAGCAGGCCTGCTTAATTAATGAGGCTTCATCTGTTTGATAAATTTAAGTTCCCTGTATATTTGTCTAAACTACTGAAAAGCAAACATTGTGACAAGTTCCTGAAGGAAAACCTGCCTTACATAGCGATAGCATCGGCAGCGATACGATCACAGTTTATAGGCGCGCTCCGGGCAGATTTGGGAAGGAGAGGGGTAGCCCCGCGGGCTAAACTGGTTTTGCCCGCTGATCCGGGATCAGCGCTGGGGGGAAAGCGCTCCTGTGACTCCACGGGAGAGTTGCGGAGCTCGGCCGGGGATGCGGGGCTCGCCCGCCGCCGGGCAGGATGGCCCGCACACCCCGCTCCATCTCCCGGGCTGCCGCCGCCGGGGATAATCCCGGCTTTAACCTACATGCAAAATCAACCCATGTTTGAGTGGTTGTTTCTTTCCGGATCCGTCCAAAAAGAAACGAAAGTAGTCCTTTGGGGCAAGAACTTATATATTTATTTTTTTTTACCTCCCCCTCAGCCCCTCAAAGGACGTCAAAACTTACTCGGAATGCTCCGAGCCGGTGTTTTAATATTTGGGTCGGCTCGAGCGCGTAATGCTAGCGTTTTTAAAGCTTAGGAATGCGTTCCCGATAAAAATCCTGCCAGTATTTCCAATTCATCCTGAGCAAGCTTAAAGCGAAATAGCTCCGGGGAATCGGGCAGAGCTTCGCTTTGGCAGAGGGGGCTCGGGCGGGTAAGGAGATCGGCAGAGAGCGCCCGGGTGCCGGTGTAGGATCGGGTGGTTTTCCTGACGGGTTCCTGCTTATCTCCTCGTCTGATTATGCCGCGGTGCGATTTTAGGCTGTACTTAAAAATCTGGGGAAAACAAATGTTTGTTTAAAAAAAATATCGACCCGTTGCTCTAAACGGTATTAATTATTCAGGGTAGATCTATACTGCCTTCGTGTCAAAGTCAAATGGATACCGCGTTCGCTCTGGGAAGCGAAAGCAAACAGCAACGAATTTTAAAAGCAAAATACAGAGCTTGAGATTTACTGGGGAAAACAAAAGGAAAATTTTAAGGAAAAAAAAATTAAAGGTGATGACTGTAGGGTAGGAAATGGCATGCTCTAATTCTGACTTAAATTGTGGCGAGCTGCTGTGCAAAGCTACATATATTTACAATATTTAGAATGGAAGTTTAAAGTAGTAGAAATATAGCAGATGTTGTCACACCCTGAACTGCAGAATAATAAGATTCTTTTTTTCTTAGATGCACCTTTTTTTGTTGTTTGTTTATAAATGAAAACTAGAGGGAAGTTTGGAAAACGTCAACAATATGCCAAGCTTAGGCTTGGGCTAGGTGTTGCGTTTAGACTATCTTTGCATCTCATGTTTTCGTTTCTTTTAAAAAAAAATGATTTCTGAGGTTCAGAAAGAATCATCTTTTGCCTGAATTTAAGAACCATTCACGAAAAGTCAGCATAAAGTTAAAGTAATATTTTTATTACTATTTGCAACAAGTCAGTTGTGGGGCACATAATCTGACCTTGGCACCGAAATACATTTAACATCAGTAAAACTTTTTTAAAGGGAGATTTGTACATATAGTTAAATAATTTTTCACTTGGTGACAACATTCAGGCAAACAAGAGAGCATAAGAAAAGGACTATACATGGATTGGAAAATGTACCTTTCGGGTTTCGTTTTGAAGTTGCAAAAGTCCGATCGCTTCTTTTTGTGACTTTTTAAAAATTCACATTGGAGGACAGGAGGAGAGGCTCTTCCTTTCTTCCGTGCAAGGCGGTGAGAGTTTATGCCGGGAAATCCGTCGGCAAGTTTTTAAAGTCCGAGCTGCAGGTGGGTGGGGGGTGGCGGGGGCTCGTGTCTTTCGCCGCCTCTTTCCGTCGTCGTTTGCGTTAAATAAAAAGTTTTTTAGGCGCTGTTGTTGTTTATGGAGGACGAGTTTTGGGATTTTTTTGGTTTTTTTTTT
>VXBX01003150.1:204616-221881 GCA_013400415.1 Scytalopus superciliaris | reverse complement strand
TGTGTATATATATATATTAGCCTATATTACCAACACAACATCCAAGCCTGAATTATGACGGGCAAACCAAAATCCCTACTTTTAATTGACAATATTAATTTCATAAGCACCTGGGAAACGGAGGGTAAGGAAGTTAATGCAGAGGATGTTGTAACAACAGAGACACAGGAATAATGCGCTGTCCTAATATAGATTTAATTGTAGGAAGGAGTTGCAAAGATCTATAGGGCTCGGAGTAAACCTGCTCCAGGATTTCAGCTGCACCCCAAAGCCCAACAGCTGAACAATAAAGGAAAGGGAGAATTCCAGAAGGAAAAGGCAACCCTTGAAAAGTGGACCAAGGGCTGTAATTCTGACAACTTAAGGAGACCAGTGGGAAGAGAAGGACATGCCAGGAGCTCCCACACCAACAGTAAAGCCTTTTTCAACACATCCGAAGCAGGGAGCCTATTAGGGAGTCCCTGTGGCCAACAAATAACTCAGGGAATGAAAGATGCACTCCAAAAATGCTTGCCAAAAAAGCCAAAGGAATTGTTTGCCTCGTGGGCCACTGGAGGGGAAGGCAGGAAGTTCCCTTGTGGAGCGTTTCAGCACCGCCATAAATTACTTGGGAAAGGGGAGATTAATGAGGTGACAAAATCTGCAGTAGCTTTTTTGAATTACCCAAATCTCCAAATCTGATTTATCCCATCTCAAAATCATTGGGAAGGCTGGCATGAGGGACCTCAGGCTACTCAGTGGATGGGGGTGCCAACAGCTCCCACCTCCTCCCACGCTCCTGGCCACGCATTCCCGAGGCTTGCCCAGTCCTTGGCTTCTCCATGAGCTCATTTAGCTCAGGAAAACATCAGCAAAACCATCACAGCAAATAAAGTCGAGCATTTGGTGCAGTTTTAACGAGTTGGACAAGTTTTGGGAAAGGGTTTCACAAAGCCTGGAGCCACAGCAAGTGGTGGGGGGTGGAGGGGAGGTGAGTTATGACATGGAAAGTAAGGGTGGGGGAAGGCAGGAATTTGGGAAAAGGAGAGGAGAGCGAGTGTTCCTCAGCAAGGAGCCATCAGCTGGGCTCAGCCACACGTGGGAGTGCTGCTTAAAGGGCTCTGTGGCAGGAGAGAGGGGACATTCAGCATCACTGAGCACAAAGGGATGTGCCTGGGAAACAAGGATTCCCGCTGGAAAGACTGTTACAGGCTTTAAAATAGCTAATTAAACTCAGGGATGTTTCTGGAGCGTTTTGTGAAAACATCACACTCTTGGTGTACACTGTATTTCATTTGATTCTCTCTATATATTCATGCCCTACCCACAAAAGCAGATGAAATTAGGACTATATGGGAAAAGAGGAGTGGGAGATGCTGCCCATGGCACACTTACAGCTCCATATGGTAATGCTCACCTACCTCCACATGGAAAAACATGGAAAAGGGCACTGGGAGCAAAACCAGACAGGCACCAACGAGGTGGGAGGTGGGAAGAGCCCAGGATGTTCCACTCAGAAGAGCAGAGGGTCTTGTAAAGTTGCTCCAAGCCCCTTCCAACCTGTCCTTGGACACTCCCAGGGCTGGGGCAGCCACAGCTTCTCTGCCCAACCTGTGCCAGGGCCTGCCCACCCTCCCAGCCAAGGAATTCCTTCCCAATATCCCTTCTCACCCTGCCCTCCTTAAGTTTGAATCCATTCCCCTTGTCCTGTCACTCCAGACCTTTGTCAATAGTCTCTCTCCACCTTCCCTGTAGCCCCTTCAGGCACTGCAAGGCCACAATCAGGTCACCCCAGATCTTTTCTTCTCCAAGATCAACCACCCCAATTGGTTATTACTGGGGTTTAAAAAAAGGCAGAACCTACAGAGAATTAAACTCTTGACTCTCCTACTGCCTTTAAACCTGGCTCCAGGCTTTGATGTCAAATAACTAAACCAGCCAGGTAGTTTAGCCAGGCTGGGTTTATCGTGGGTGTCTCAGAGGCAGCTGATCCTTGCTCCCTCTCTCCCTGTCCAGCACCCCTGGGAGGTCACTGCACACCTCAGCAGAGTGAAGATGGACACAATAATCCATATTTTCTCGGCTCCAGGCGGGATGACACAGATCCAAACCACCTGAACGCTGCCCCAGTAACACCCACAGCACGAGCAGGAAGGAGGAGAAAAAAAGGCATTATCAGCTTGACTTTTGTTCACTTACCCAAATTTACAACCTTGGCTTCTCATTTGATCCTGAACTTCCAGGCAATAAGAGGTAAAAGTACATCACCTTCCAGTGTTACTGCAGCCATCCCCTCATTCCAGGGAGACTGCACAGTGGTTATCCAGGGGTTTTTCAGCAGGCAGGACCAAAGCACTGAGCTCTGGGGATGCAGAGTGGAGCTGAACCCTCGGCCAGCTCACTTTTTAAGAGAGTGGATCACATCTGGCCTCAAGAGACAGGGCTGTTCCCTTGTTTATTCGATGCAGAGCTTCAATTAGGGCATTCCTGTCATAAATCCCTTTATGGTTTGGATCTTACACACACCCCAACCTCTTTCTTTCCCTGCTCTGTCACACTGGTGGCAAACACTGGGCTGATCACACCTGCATTGAATTTTCAGGGGGCTAAAAAAATGATTTCAGTTGCAAGAGCTCTGAAAACCTGAAAGAAACTCAATTCCCACCTCCTGATGTCAAATTTCCAGAGCATCTGGTGAGCAGCTCTGTTTACACAGGTTGTGTCTTTGGGGAGCAAGGGGAGAGAAATTAGTGGTTTTTTTTTTTCCCCCCCATCTGATGCTCTGGGGGATTTTTAATGAATTACCTGAGATGATAATATGATTAGGCTCTGTGCAGTGGTGTACACTGAGAGCTCGATACCTGCCCCAGAAGAGCTCAGGAAATCGGTCACCAGAGAAGGCAATTAGTGAAATGAAGGGAAAATACAGAGAGATTCTTATCTGGTTAAAACGTGGTGGAAAGCAAAGCAAAACAAACTCGGAGAAACCCCAAAGATATCACCTTACAGGTGCAGCCTGGGTGGAAATGGCAGATGTATTTCCCCTCTAAGTATATTTGAGAGCCAGTTCAATTCCTGGAATTACTCTGGACTCTGGCAAAACACACCTGAAGATCCAAATTTAAGGATGAAAGAGGAATTACTGTGAAACCCAGAGCTGTCCCCCTGCATGGGTGCTCACAGTGAACACATCACTCAGCTGGGCTTTGGGGAAGAAAAAGGGTAACTTGTCCAAAAACTTTTGATAAACAGGATATTTCAGTTTGTTTTGTTACCCCAGTACGTTCCATTTCTTGATTGGAGACATAAAAAGGAGTCTGGGAGAGGTTTTTTTAATGAAAAATTCAGGTGACAGCCAGGCTTCAAACACCTACATGGACAAGACTATGCACTGAAAGACCCCGAGGTGAAGAATAAACCAGAAAGGCCCTTGAGATGCTCACGTGGTCTGTTCTCATCACCCTCCTCTAATCAATTAAGTGTAATCATTTAATAACCACCTGTTTAACTGGCAAAGCCAATCAAGTGGAGCAACTCAGATTGCTTCTTTCTGGCAGTGCTGCTGTAGATAAAAAACACCAGGTCCTGCACCAGCATAAACAAGAACCTGCCAGCAGCTCTGATGTCTCACCCACGTGGGGAATGGACATTTTGGTGTGTCCAGATACAGCCCCAAACATCAGTTCAACCCAAGAACAAAGAGCTCAGGAAATACTCAAAGGGTGAGGGACTTGTAGCCTTGAAAGCACCGACTGTGAAAACAAGCAAAGGTCAATGAAAGGCCAATATCGTGATGAAATCACAAATTAACATGCCCTGCCAGACTGATATGGTGGTCAAAAGGTCAGGTGTGATCCTGTGGGTACAATTCAGGCTGAGGAGATCGAAGATCACAGGAATTGCCAGAGTGGATTAAAAGAAATCCTTAACATACACCCCAACCATGGGCAAGGGGCAGTGGAATTGTCACTGACCTCTACAAATATTGTGATCCCTCCTCTAGGACACAGAGAAACTCCAACTCAACACAAACCTGTCCTTCAAATCTGTGCTAACACAGACACGTCCAAAAACCCATCCCAAAAGGTCTTGGGATTCCACAGCGTTCCCCTGGATTCCATGGGACTTTTCAACTTCAGGGATGCATTGGAAATACTCCCAGAACACACAGAGTCCCCCAGCCCACCTCCTTAAACCCCACCTTCACACAGAAGCTAAGCCAAACTTTGTAAGGTATCAAAAGTGTCTCCAAGTCCTCAGCGTGGCCAACAGGATTGAACAAACACGAGGAAATTCTTCTTCATGGGAACAGAGGCCTCTCCATCCCCACATCCATCCTGTTTGCTCAGAGCACTCTGTCCACCCAAAACCAGCACCTTTCCCTCCCTCACTTCCTAAGTCTCGAGGGTCAAGGGGAAGAGGGAAGAGGTTTGGGATGCACGTTGTCCACAGTGGCAGCAGGGACAGGATTCCAGGTGCATTTGTGCTCTGCATCTCCACACAGCCCAGTTATCCTCTTTCCTTCTTTAAATGACCACCCACCCCCACATGCAGGGGGTGAGGAACTCCCAGCAGCAATTCCCTCTCCCTGCAGGGAGTGGGGTGGGGGCGTCTCAAAACGTTCTGATTTGGCATCACTCCTGGAAACATCACCAGTGGCACCGAGTTCTAATGGAACTCCACATGCCACGCAGATGTCAAGAAGGGAGAAACCTCTGGAGAGGCTACTGAAGGGCCTGGCCCTTGGTGGAATGCACTGGTGGCCAGAGGCACAGCTCTTTATCACGACATCTGTTATGCAATTAGCAGGATCCCTGCACCTCTTTATCTCCCAGCTGATGATACCAAGGAACAGAGGCCACCTGACAGGTCTGGTCCTGTGGGGATGAGATGGTCTGCTTGACATCAGCATCTCAGGAGACAAAGCACTCCCTCCTGAAGGTCTGGGGGTCGCTGGGGGCAAAAGAAGAGCTGTTTTCTGGCTCCAGTGAAGCTCAGATATGACCTTGGGAAAGGGGCACTAAAGACACTGCATGTTAGAAATGCAGCAGTGGGTCCTCCTCGCCCTCTGGCAGAACTCTGTGCTCCCAGGAAAAGCCACATTCAGGGATGTGGTCAGGATATCATAAACAAGCTGCCACAGGCTCCTGGTCCCCTGGATGAGGAGATCCTGCTTCACATCTCATGCTGGGATAGAAGTCTTCACGTTTTTACCAAAGCTCCCTACGGGATTTGAGGACCACAGGGGTCAAAGAAAATTGGGAATCCCTCAGATGGGCAGAAAGAGCTGCCCAGGTACCTGCAGTGGGGCAATGTGGACATCACTGCTCACTGGGCCATTCAGGCTCACTGACACCCAGGGCTGAGAGGTCCAAGGAGAGACTTCTTCTAATAAAAACTACTACTGAGCACCAAAACCTGGAGGGAAGAGCTCAGAGGAGGGTCTGGAGTAAATGTCTTGTCTTCTGTGCAGGTCAGGTTGGGAGGATGGGCAAGCTCCTCTGGTCCCTCTGATTTCAGCATCTCCTCAGCCTGTCCCAACCAGAGCAAACCCTGCAGCATCACCATCCTGCCTTAGCTGGCTTCCAGGGAAAGGATTAGACAAGTATCAATTAATCCCTCAGGCTGCAAAATCCAGGCTGTGTTTACCAGGAATCCAAGGAGCAGGATGGGTCTGCAGGCAACAGAGGCAAGACCTGCTGGCACCTGAGCAAGTCAATTTTGCAGAGCCTTTTTGGGCCTTATCCTCACATTTCTCACCTCCAAGAGTTTTGTGCCACAGAAACAACCAGCATTCCCACCAGGCTCCCTGCCTTCCAAAGGGCAGGACCTGAAAAGGTCTCCTTTGAACGAGCAGACCTTAAAATGCAAATTCTGGAAGTGCTCAGGTTGGAAAAGCCCTCTGAAATCATCCAGTCCAACTGTGCCAAGGCATCAAAACCCAGACAAAAATGATGGCATTGTCGTGGTTATTACCCCATGAGCAGAGCACAGGGCAGGGGATGGCACAGCATGAGGGTGACATGGCATAAAAATGGTACATCCAGGAAGGTTGGACAGGACTTGGAGCAACCTCCTCTAGCAGGAGGTGTCCCTGCCCATGGAATGAGATGGTCTTCGAGGTCCCATCCAACCCAAACCATGGTGTGACTCCATGACAGGAAGGCCAAAGCACCACGGGCATCAAGCACTGGTTTAACAGCACCAGCTGAAAGGCACATCTTGAGGAGACTCCCAGTGATGGAACCCAAGGGACTGGGTGGTGCCTTCCTTGTGGACAACGAGCTGAGCTCGAGCTCGGTGAGGGATGGAGAAGGCTGTTCCTATTGCAGCGTTTCCACCTGCCCAAGCAGAGCAGGGGTGGGCTGGAAAGGCTGGGGCTGAAGGAGGTGGGAAGGTGTCCTGCAGGAGAAACATCTAACCCATGATCTTTGCTTTGGCAGCTGCTAACAATGGAGTTTTGAAGAGGGAAGAACAGGACAAGCTTGTAGGGCTTCTCCCCAGGACACGTTTTATAGACTCCCTGAGGCAAAACTGGGACTGGTTCTTTCACAGCCATTGATGGAACCTTCTCCCATTCATCACTTCCAGTGGCTTCTGAACCCCTGCAAAGCTCCAGCACCCACAGCAGCTCCAGAGGGATTGCACACAGTTAATTGTCCAGGGAATGGAGAGCACTTCCCTTCGAGCCAGGCTCTCAGCAGGTCTGTCTTATTTTCATACTGAGAGACACTGATGGTCAATCCCTATTCATGGCTCTGTGGATCTTCTTTGTAACACCCTTTGGCTGCCTCTTTTCCAGCCAGAAGAGTATTAGCCTGGTTGTTCCTCATGTTTTTATCCTCATGGTCTTCTCCAAACCCCTCCCAGCAGAGCTGCAGCTTTCCTAGAGCTGTGGGGAACAGACCTTCACACACGTGGGTGTATCCTGGATTTTCCTTCTCTCACTTCTTCATTCCTGATGTTCTCCTCGTGTTCAGGACACCCACCACGTTCCAAGCTGACACTTGCACGGACCCATCTGCTCCAAGCACGAGATGGAAGTGGCAATGCACAAACCAGAGCCCTGAATGGGAAGGAATTATGGATTCTCCACGTCCTCCTGAAGTGTTTATCCTCATCAGGTCCTTCTGCAATAGGTGATCCTTGTCTCCATGCCTTCTAATCACCTCAAGTGCTGGAAAGCTCCAGAACATCACCAAGCACCCCATGTCCATGTGCTCACCCCCACATGGGACAGCACCAGCACACACACCTGTAGAACTGCACCCACTGGCTTCTCCCACAGGGAAAATCCACCAGCTATTCCTCCCATCCCCCAACAATTATTTATCCAGGACTCTCCTTCTTAATCCACATCTTTGTCTCCCTCAAAGCCTTGACATTTTGGAAATCCAGCTGGACCTGCCCAAGGGTCGACCCCGCAGGTTGGAATTCCCATTTCCCCCCACAGCAATTCCAACACGCTGCTCTGGGATCCTGGGGATGAGCTTTTCCCAGAGGAAAAAACGGAATCCCATCAGCCACCATGGAGGGATTTTTAACCAAGAGTTCACAGACAAGTTAATAGTGCAGTGATTTCATCCTCCACAACTCTTGGGCCAACAGCACCCGATCCCGGCGACTGATAATGGTAATTGTGTCTATCTGCAGCACCATCTCATCTCCAGACATTGCAGCCCGAGACAGATGAAAGCACAAAGGGAATTGCATTCATTTTTTTCTGCCCTAAGTGCATTTTTTTTTTTTTTAGACTTTAATTTTTATTTTTTTTTTACAGCTCCTACAAACTGTCAGGCCAACGTTCTGCTTCTGACGTGACTGTAAAAAAATTGAGTTACCCCCAAACTTCTCACTGTGTCTTTACGTATTTCCNATATATATATATATATATTCTCACCCTCATGTTTAGGTATCCCGATATCTTTCTATAATTATTCAAGTGTCTCTGGAGAGGTGACATTTGATCTTAATTCCTACTGTGGTGTCCTTAAATACTTTGATGCTGAGGTTGTAACTCTTAGTTGCCCCCTCAGCTTCTTTTTAACGACCTTCACTGAGTTTATATCACTCCTTTCTGAATTAAAACACAACTGGGGATGATTTTTGGTCCCTCTCTCAAGAGGAACAGGGCACAGGATTTGTCACTGCCACCTGAATGGCTTTTCAAAGGTGGGATTGGAAAAGCCCAGGGCCAGCACAGCTTCCCTGAAGGGTCGTGGATGTAATTCCTGCCCCGTGATCTCCTTCATCCCATAAAACTGGATGCCCTCTGAAGGCTCTGCAATGTGAGGTGGACCCCAAGATATTCCACCCAGGTGTCTTGAGCAGGAGAAAGCCCTGGCTGGTTTGCTCAGGGAATCCCCCACTCTTTCTTTTGGGGAAGATGGAGCAGGAAGACGTTGGGCTGCCAACACCAGAGATGATGAAACGGGGGATTTCACAACCAAAAACCAACAAGAAAGGATTTGAGGATCAGTTTTACGGCAGGGGCTGGGGTTTGTCCACCACTTTGCACAGGGTTTACAAACAGCAGCTCCTGGTCCCCCTGAGGGACAACACAGGGACCAGAGGTCCTCTGAAGGAGGCAATGGGAAGATCAGATCATCACAGAAGGGTGGAGGGGAGCAAAGTGCTGGGGGGGGTGAACGATGCCAAAGCAATTTGTGAGCTGCCAGAGCACAAACAGAAAAATAACGAGGGTAAACATCGTTCCAAGAGAAAAAGAAAGGTGAAAATTATCCAAGAAAAGACACTTGGGAGGAGGGCAGATGAGGAGACAAAAACAGCTGAGTGGAACTTTCTGACCTGGGGCATCTTCTGGTTATGTGAATGAGACGGAGGTGAAGTAGAGGGTGATGGGGAGGACAGAGACACCTCTGTGGCCCCGGGGAAATGTTTGGGGAGGAGCCTCCAGGGCTGGCACTCAGGGACCATGTGCAGAGGAGCATATTCCATGTCCCTGTGTCCAACAGAACCTGGATGGAACAGAGCAATAGCTGAGGTACAGTGTGATAAACAGAGGAAGGGGATCTTTTATCTCTTCAGGGTCGGAGGTTCCGCTTCGTTTGGAATAAAACTGCCTTAGTAAATAGAAGTTATTAAGGTTATTTTGCAAGGAACAGGACTCAGGACTGGAGCAGTAACAGACACAGAGATCCCATAGAAACTCCTCTCTCTTGCTCCTTTAAGCCCCAGTCAGTGTTGGGTTTGTGAAGCTCTGTCTCTGCACTGGATGGTTGTCTAAAGAGACCAACCTGCCAGTCCTTAACCCCTGATCCAAACTGACCTGCAGGAACCCACAGGAATTGCCACAATCCACTCTGCTATTTGACTTTCCCACCCTTAGAGATGTCCCCTGCATTTAACACTCTGAAAGCAACCCTTCAGTGCAGAAATTCAGCTAATGAAAGAACCTGGATCTCAGCTTGGCTCTTCTGCCCTGCCATGTGGTGATCCCCTCTTTCCTTTTCAGTGTCTCCACTGTGCCCGCTCTGCTCTGTCCTTGGGCTGCTTG
The DNA here is from genome assembly GCA_013400415.1 of Scytalopus superciliaris. Lineage (NCBI taxonomy): Eukaryota > Metazoa > Chordata > Aves > Passeriformes > Rhinocryptidae > Scytalopus > Scytalopus superciliaris. The sequence continues at coordinate 212,385 of VXBX01003150.1, read as the reverse complement.
GCCTTTGCAAGAGCTGCTTCCCACCTGCAACAGGGCTGGACTGCTGTTCCTTTTTATCATCCGGATCCAACTCAATGCCAGGGGTGATTCTCCCCAGGTTTCTGTGGGAGTTGTTCCCCCATCCTCCAGTCACGTCCAAATCCATCCTCCCAAACAAAGGAACGTGGCACAACTTCTGCTGAGCTGCTTTGGGAGCAGGAAGTCAAACCCCATTCTCTCCCGGCGTTTTGAACCGGAGCTCGCACACCTTTTATCAAAACAATTGCAGTTTTAATCCCCGAACTGCTCTGCTGACATTCAAAAGCAACATGTCCTAACCAAACTCGGGTTAAAAAAAAAAAAAAAAAAGAAAAAAAAAGAAAAAAAAAGCTTTTAATTTGCTTCACGGCGTTTTTCTGGCCAGAGGAATTAATTCAGCTCCCCAGCCAGGAGTGCTGTGTTTGACAATCCAGTACGTCTCTGCCCCTGCCCTGATGCTGAGCACAGTAATAAGCATTAGATTAACCCATTTGATCGCTGGAGACCAAATTACTGAGCTGGAGAACAAAAGAGAGATCAAAGGGCCACTAATGCCCTTAACTAGCCCCTTCAGGGATGGGGAAGTGACGAGGTGAGAACACATCCGTGGAGCTGGGCAGATGATTCAGATCTCAACATGCAGGGGAAGAGGATACACACCCAAAATTTGGGCTAATTTCAGCGGGGTGGCTGCAGGGGGGAAGAGAGCCTTGCACTGAAATCTGGCAGCAACCCACACAACCCAAGCACATCCAACACAATGTTCTCTCTCTCTCTCTCTCTCTCTCTGCTACCTTTGAACACTGACCTACATGTTTTGAGGTAAGGCCAAGCCTTGATGCTCCTAAAAACAAGATGAAAAGGTCCCAAGGCAGCTCTTGGCCAACTCCTGCCTGAGCCGTGCTGGCAGCACGCCCGAGGCTCCGAAGCATGAGATGTGATTATGATTCCCTTAATGCAGGCTCAGAGTGGTGTGGGCAAATGAAAGGCTGGGCAAGGCTTCCTGTTCCCTCAGAGCCAGGGAAATAAGGGGCAAAAGAAACAGGTATTAAAGAAGAAATGGCAGAACTCAAGGATGGAAGAGACCGCCAAGACCATCCGCGCCTGCTTCGTGAGCTGTCCTGCTGCAGCTCAGCACCTCGAGGGGGAGGAAGCCCAAAAAGGGGGATAAAACATGAATGTGCATTGCCCAAGTGTGATACATTCCCCTGTACTGAGGTTCAGGTTACAGCTCTGCTTCCTTTGCAACCCAAAATGTCATCTATTTCGCTCTTGGCCACCCCTGCAACGTGGGTTTTTATGACAGACCTGAAGGTCAAACCACACTGCACGTTTCCCGTTGCACTTCTTTGTTGCTTTTCTCTTTTTAGGTCAAAGATTGATTGTTTTCAGAGTAAGACTTTTGGGGAAAGGCCACAGAAAGCTCTTTTGAGAGCTCTTGGTGTGGGGAAAGCACAGGAGATACAACACATAAAAATGCACGTCAATTTTTGTCCAGGGTAAAGTCTGACCCAAACTTTGTGCCATTTGTATGACTTGGACAATTCTGACGGTTTTCCTTTAAAAATCAGGGATTCACATGGAGTTCAGAACAGCCTTCCATGAGCCTGCAGGGAAACACCTCCCACAGCTTTCACTTGATGGAGGCACAGCACAAAAAGTCACTTTGCTGATGGGTCAGGGCCATTTGACCACAAATCCAGCCTGAAGGCACGACTGGGGCCTGTTTCCCTTCTCCTGTAACCTCACCCCTCTGCCAGCTTATCTTTGGGAAATGTCCACTTGTTCCCTGGATGTGTTCCAGGATGGGGGACGTGGCCAGACGTCCTCTTGTTGACTGTCACTCACTCCAGTCAGGATTCAGCCTCCTGGCCACGGATCTCTGCTGGGTTTGTGTCTCCTATTCATGAACCTCCTGATCCAGCACCATTTTAGCACTGAAAATCTCCAGTTCAGGATCAATTGGCGCTCACATGTCGTAAATAATCCTACAGAACAATGACCAGTACTGGGAAAACTGGGAGATGTAGGTTTAAAGCCCTTTAAACTCCTCACACAGAGAACAGGATGTTTTCTGGATGAGGAGAGGAGAAGACACACCACGGAAAGCTCCAGCTCAGCCTTTATATGCTCTAAAGAGGGATGGAAGTTCAGAAAGAGCCTCTGAGCTGATTCCAGCTGAGGGTCCCTGCTCTGTACCTGGATTATATTTGGCTCATCTTCCAGATACACTTAAATCCTGTACCAAAATCCAAGCAATCCACACTGCAGCTTAGACTGGAGACTGGGCCACCCCTACACTCAAACCCTACATCCAATTCTGAAGAGATCCCTTTGGGCCAAGTGGTTTCTTGAACCCCACCAGGGTGGTGGGGGGACCGCAGCCTCCCAGAGTCACTGCTTGGTGTGTCCCCCAAGAGAATCAGAGAATCCCAGAGTGGTTTGGCTTGGGAGGGACCTCAAAACTCATCCAGTTCCACCCTCTGCCATGGGCAGGGACACTTCCACCAGTCCAGGTTGCTCCAAGCCTCGTCCAACCTGGCCTTGGACACTCCCAGGGATGCAACAACCTGTGCCAGGGCTTTTTTCCCCTAATATCCAATCCAACCCTACTCTCTCCCAGTCTGAAGCCATTCCCCCTTGTCCTGTCACTCCACCCCAAGGAAAGAGCCTCTCTCCATCTTCCTTGTGGGATCCCTTCAGGTACTGAAAGGCTGTCAATTAAGCCCCCCCAAAACTTCCCTTCTCCAGGCTGAACAACCCCAATCCCCTCACCCTTTCCCGGGCACTCTCCGTGTCACACCTAAAAACTGTGGGGTTTTCCCTGACCTGTAAGGGCTGTTTGTCTCAGTGTTTCACCCCAGAGCAGTTTCCCCTCCCCAGGGGTGGTGGCAGAGCTGCCCTTTTTGGGCTCTGCCGTTCCCTGTGCCTCAGTCAAGCCAAGTGGCCCCATTATTTGCTGCTTTTTGAGGCAGATCTCGCACATTACTTAACGCCAAGTCAAGTCTGTGTACTCTGGGACGGGCTGTTCCAAGGGGCAGGAACTGCTGCTTTGAACTCCGCTGCTATTGTGCTATCTGACCACTTTATTCACAGGTAATTTAAGTCCCCATTATCATTTGCTTCGACTTTCCCACTTCTTTGATCTCTGTCAACATTATGCACTCAACATCCTTTTGTTGATCCAGGAGCTGGTAGTAGAGAAGAATATACTAATATATTTGCTTTGCTTTTGGGTTGGGAGTGTAACCCTCTGCGAGCTGGGAAGGAGTCGAGTGTAATTCCAACTGCAACACCGGGAATGCTCTGCCATGTCCAGGGGTGATCCCGGTGGATTTGCCGCAGCAATTCCAAGGGTTCATTACCAAACACACACCACAATCCTCTGACTGGGTCTGGGATTGATTTTCAGCTTCCGAATTGGACATACCACCTGAAAAAATGATGATTCAGGCTCCTCCTCCTCCAATTTTCACTCATTCCACCCTAAACAAATCAACTTGAATGATTTTTAAATAATTTATTCCTCTGGGGGAGAAAAAGAGCACAACTCCTGATTTTGGGGTTCAGAGCCTTCAGGGAGCTTCTTCTGTGGGGTCTTTTTTTTTGTTTCAAGTCTGCTTTTATTTTTTTGAAGCTGTTTTCCTGCAGCCCCGAGTTAAAACAACGTGCTCAGAGGGCAAGTGAAACTTGACTTTCTCCTCCAATCACCTCATTACGCAACCGCTGAGTTTGTACAGGAGTGGAACAAAGTGTTGGGAGGGAGACCTGCAATAAAATAATGCATGTTGGGAAAACTGGGCATGTCCTTCTGCCTGTCAGTGGGACTGTGCCACTGTCCCACATACCCACAGCAATTCTCTGTGTGTACACATGTGAGGTGACTGGTGATCACTCTGCCCTCGCTGTAGGAATGGGAGGTTACCCAGCTCTTTTTAAATATCATTATTTTGGGGACTTTTCCCAAACTTTTAACACTGGTTTCCAAACACAAAGCACAGAACTGGAGACTGTACCGATTCCTGCCACCCCCCACACACACACTCAGGGAATTATCCCTGCCCTGTGTACAAGACTGGGGTTTATACACTCAAATAAAGAGCTACTAATGCTCAGTTTTAATGGTGTATTTTTTTATATGCACTGTCCTAAACAAGGCTTTAAGTGATGAGCAATTTCTCAAAGAAAAAAGGTTTTTTTTTAATTCCACAATTAGATTTGCATGTGAATTCTGCCGCAACTGGAAAACTGGAAAAATCTTAACTACTCTTCCCTCAGCTCTCTCCAATGATTCTCTCCTTTCCTTTCCAACACATTCCTTATTTTCCCATCTCCCTTCCAACCAACACCAGCTCTCTCAGTATCAGAGACTGAGGCAAGGGCAAGAAGGAAGGTGGGACTTATTCCTCAAAAATCAGCTAATAGAGCAGCAAAAGATTTGCCATAACAATCCTGTGACAGGGAATTCCTCTGCAAACAGCCCCAGGAACTGCAATTCCCAACACACACCGAATCCTGAGCTGCTCATGGATTGCCCTTTTCCAGTGAGATCCAAACCTGTTCCTTCCAACCTCTTTGTCTGGAAGGTTTGCTGCCTCCATCGTTAATACAGGGGCAGTTTTTGACTCCCATGGGACTTTTTCCAGCATTCCAGGCTCCTGCAATCCGTCAGAGATCACATAATCCTGGAATGGGTTGAGTTGGGACCTCAAAGCTCATCACATCCCATGGACAGGGACACCTCCCACCAGCCCAGGGTGCTCCAAGCCCTGTCCAACCTGGCCTGGGACACTCCCAGGGCTGGGGCAGCCACAGCTTCTCTGCCCAACCTGTGCCAGGGCCTGCCCCCCCTCTCAGGGAAGGATTTTTTTCCTACTATAAACTTCCTAAGCTAAATTTCCACCCTGGAAACTGCCAGAATAGTGCTGGAGGTGGGAACGCTGCTGGGGTTCCACTGGCACCTTCCTGCCCACCCAGAGATGGGAATCCAGGGATTTCCCACAAAAAACCCGGTCACAGGAGCCAGGGGGGTGAGGGAGAATTCAGCATTGGGGTTATTTTATTATAGGGAAAGAGGATATTGTGAAAGTTTCATGCTACAGTCAAAGTCCAGTTCTGGAGGTGATCCTGGAAAATGAGGGCACGGAGAAACAAAACCAGGAAAAGGTTCTGGTAGAAGAGCCCTTGGAAAGGCTCCATTACTTATGTGCAGGATTAAATGAAGAAAGTAATTCTAAAAATTATATTGACCAGAGCACTGTGAAGATAATTATGAGTTGAAGAGAACCTGACCTGACCACAGGGCCACCTCTGCACCCCTGATCCTTGAGCAATCCCATTACACCACTGACTGGAGGGAGCTCTGCTTTGGAAACAGGACTGGGCCATCCCAGCCGCTTTTCTTCACTGAGGGGTTGGACTCAGTGATCCTTCCAACTCAGAATATCCTGTGATTCTGCTGAAGCCACTTTTCCAAGTAAAGCCCTGCAGTCTGTGACCTCCTGGAAGGGCCAACTGCACCTTACGGGGTCTGACACAACCAACACCTCCCCAAACCCAAACTTCTGATTTCATTAACTGCACAGATGATAATGTTACGTCCCTAAACGACATTTAAAGAACCAACTGTGCAGGTTTGTGTGCACAACCTTAAGTTTATTTAAGCAGGAGTTGCAATGACATCAAAGCTAAGCACGTGACCTGAAGTTTCTGCAAGATCGGGGTGTTGACAACGAGATGTTCCAACAAAGCCTCATTCTGGTGCATTAAATACCCAACTGTCTAAAAGCAAACTGAAAATAATTCCTTCCATTAATTTCTTACTTATTTTACTCCTGAAGTTACACCCCCATTTCCCATTCCCTCTTTCCAGAGGCAGGACCCAAACAACTTTGGGAATCGTTTCACATTCCAGGGTTCAACATTTTAGCAGCAGAATCAGCAGCTCCGCCGTGAGATCTCCCCGAGAGGTCACAGGCACAGCTGACTGAGCTCTGCCAGTGCCTGGCACCGGGCAAACATCCTGCTGCAGGAGGCACAGCCTGACCCCCCAGCCCCACAGTGCCACCCGAAACCAGCCCTGCAGGATTGCCGCCCTGGATCCGGCGGGATACGGAACGGGAGCCCTGACCTGCACACACAGAGCGGCCCCAAAACATCCCCCCAGCTGAGCAGGATTTTCAAAGGATGCAGCCACGCTCTGCTCACAGCTCTGCATTCCAAACCCTGGTGCTGCCGGGAGGGCACGGAATTCCCGCCTGGCATCCCTGCACGCATCCCACCCTCCCACTTCCCAAAGGTCCCACTCTATACTTTGGGCTGGGTTGCGACACCGCTGGAGTTTTTGGAAGGGCTAAATATTGACTTTCCCGGGCATTGCCTCACGACAGAGCAGGAGCTGGAGCACCTTTGTCTAAGATTATGTATTTTTTTTTAAGCCTGGTCATGTAATTTTTATAGCAGAGCTTTAATTCTGAGGAGTTCAGAAGGCGTGGAAAACCAGGCTTTAGACATGTCAACAATGCCCCATGTATGTCATTTTCACACAGGTTCCGAAACTGCCTCAACTCATATTTCTTTTCTTACAAAACCACACAAAAATTATCACTTCCATTTAAATTTCCAAGCTACAGATTTAATTAAGATTTAAACATGCCACATTTGGAAAGCCCACACTGGCAAAAGCCACGCGAAAATTAAGATTTAATATTAATGAAGGCTATTTTGTCCTATTTTTGTCATCCTCAAGAATAAAGCAGAGGTGAATTCCCTGCAGAGCTGAGAGGGTGCACACGAGGTCTGGGAATCTGAGGGTGTGCAGGACACGGGGCTGCTCAGGGAATGGCTCCCAGCTGGATGTTCAGATGCTCTTCCCTCCGTAAAGGTCCCAAACCAGCATTAATTCGCTCAGAAAAACACCTGGTGGTGACCCCACCGGAGCTGCCCCGTGGGTAACACTCAGCTCGCAGGGCCAGGCAACCAGGAGTGGGGGATTCTGGTGGGCACAGCCCTGAGGGGTGTTGGGGGGTGTAGAAAACCTCAGGGGGGAAAAAACCCCACCCCAATAATCCCGTTTTCTGCCAGATGTTTAACGTCCCGCCATGTGACTCGACACACTCAGCTTTACAACACCAACCAAGATACCAAAGATCCACAACTCCAGAAGCGCCGACCACGACCCAGTTCCCCTCCCAGCCCCGACACACCGACCGCACCCGGGATAAAGCGGGAGCGGCGCGGGATAAAGGACTCCCACCCTTACCTGGAGCAGCTTCCCCTCGGCAGGGGTGACCTCGGCGACGTTGGCGAACTCCCCTTCGAGGGTGATGGGCTCCACCTTGAGCGGGATGACCCTGATGATGGCCTTCTGTGCCGCCGCCCGCTCCGACTCCACGGCGGCCGCCAGCGCCAGCCCGCTGTGGCCCAGTGCCGCCTGCAGGGTCGCCATGAGCAGCCAGGGCCAGAGGGCAACCAGCTGCAGCGGGGGGCCAGCACTCATGCTACCAGCTGCTGCAGCATCGGGCCACGCATACCGCTCGGGGAAGGCCTGCTCGCCCCTCGGGGGGCTCCGTGCCGAGGCACAGGGGGGGCTCCGGCAGCGCCGGCGCGGCTCAGCGGGCCACGCCGCCTCTCGCCATCGCCGGCCCGCTCGCCCCGCGCCACGTGCTCGGAGGCCGCCGCCAGCTCACGGGCATATTTCACGCCGAGGGGCTAAAGGGAAAATCCAGAATTATCCGAAATTATCCACAATT
>VXBX01003150.1:179802-196417 GCA_013400415.1 Scytalopus superciliaris | reverse complement strand
GGAATTTCTTGTAGCCTGGTGGAGTCATTCTGAGGGAAAACAAAACCCCCCCAATCTCCTAAGAAAATAAAAGGAAAGACCTGGAGGGAAAAAGTTCTCGTGTAAAACATCAAATCCGGATCACGTGTTAGCAAAAGCTCCGAGTCAAAAAGCACTGAAGGAAGGGGAGTTTGCTGAGGGCAGGGATATATCAAAGGAGAAGGTGGGGAGGGAGTCATTTCTAAGGCTCCGAGTCTCCAAATGGAAGCAGGAGTCGGCTCACACACTCCCACCCTGCCCTGTTAATTGGAGAGCAGAAACCTCTCAGCTCTTTTGTCTGAGGCGTCGTTAATCCCGTCCTGCCCTGCAGAAATTCCCGGCTCCAGCCCCTGCTCTTGGGAAAGAGCTGGCAGTGAACAACGATGTGCTTTGAGGAGACAGGGATGAATGGGATGGGTTGATGTTTCCTGGCTAAATTGGGCAAGAGGCACAGCTCCTGGATTCTTCCAACCACGATGGGTCGGCCTGGGAATGGGTTTGGGTTTGGCTGGAAGAGAGAGGTGCCCGTGGAACTGAGGAGGGAAACTGGGAGGAAACAGCAGGGCAGGTGCCAGGGGAGGCACGTGGATCATGGACAGAACTCTTCTGTGGAGGAACAGCAGGAGCAGGACTGCCAATTCCAGGGAAAATGCAACAGAAGGAACTAAGCTAGAAGGTCACTGAGCCCACCCTGTGTCCCAGCCCAGGGCACTGAGTGTCACATCCAGCCATTCCCTGGGCACCTCCAGGGATGGGCACTCCAAACCTCCCTGGGCAGCCCCTTCCAAGGCCTGACAGCCCTTTCTGTGAGGAAATCCACACTGTTGGGAGTATTTTGGGGATGGATCAGTCCCTCCTTGGGCACTGCCCTCAGAGGAAACGACAAGCTGATGGGAGTTTGGTCTGACCAAGGCCAGTGTTTTTACGTCCAAAGCAGAGAACAAGCCATTAGAGGATTATTGATGCCCTCACTAAACTCTGCTTTCTCAAAACTGGAAGAAAATGGGATTAATTGGGTAGAAATAAGCATGAGGAACCTGTGGCTGGAGGGATGACAACACCATCACATCCTTACAGGCGTCTTCCTCTGGAGACAATACAGTTTTGGGGGCTCTGAGTGTTTCAAATCAACCCTCAGCGTCTGTAATGCTGTGAAAATCCTTTACTCTCCCAGGTCAGCACAACCACATCCAAACAGACCTTTGGGAATGATGCCAAGCCCAAGGCAACCACTCCTGGGGAGAGCACTGACCAGGCCAGGGAGGCAAAGACAGAGCTGGGCAGTTTTCCTGGTGGGGTTTGTGTCCAGTGAGGACTCTTTGCAGGTCCTGGTGCCTGAAATCCCAGAAATCCAGCCCTGGGGACAGCACAGCAAGGACATGGAGCTGCTGGAGAGAGTCCAGAGGAGGCACCAGGATGGGCAGAGGGTGGAGCAGCTCTGGGGGGAGGGAAGGCTGGCACAGCTGGGATTGTTCAGCTGGAGAGGAGAAGCTTTGGGGGGAACTCAGTGTGGCCTTGCAGGGCCTGAAGGGGCTACAAGGAAAGATGGAGAGAGACAATTGACAAGGGTCTGGAGCACCAGGACGAGAGGGAATGGCTTCAAACTGACAGGTTGCAAGGTTGGATGGGATATTGGGAAGCAATCCTTCCCTGTGAGGGTGGGCAGGCCCTGGCACAGGTTGGGCAGAGGAGCTGTGGCTGCCCCAGCCCTGGGAGTGTCCCAGGCCAGGTTGGATGGGGCTCTGAGCAACCTGGGCTGGTGGGAGGTGTCCCTGCCCATGGCAGGGGGTGGGAAAGAAGATGGTTTTTAAGACTCCAACCCAAACCATTCCCTGGTTCTATGCAATAAATGCAAACCCACCATGAGCAGCACCAAGCCTGAACCCAGCCCGAAGCAGCACCTGCTGCATCATTTCTGCAAAGACCTGTTGGGAACTGAAGGGATGTCTGGACCATTTCTCTGCATTCCAGGCAGAAACTGGGGGTATCATCAGCTCAGCTGGGCCAAAGGACACGACACTGACACTCTCCAGCAGCTTTCATTCCACTCCAGCAGCTTCAATTCCACCCCAGCAGCTTCCATTCCACTCCAGCTCTCTCTGTATGGGAATACCAAGGAAGAACCTTCAGATCATCCTTTCAGTGTGAACTTAAAATGGGAGGCTCCAAAGTTGTGCCTAAGAGGAGCTGCCTGCTCAGCTGGGGTCTGGAAATCAGGGAATGCAGCTGTGCCTGTTCCTTCCTCATCAGTGGGCACTTTGGAATGGGCCTGGATACAAAACCTGGGCAAACTGCGGGCCTTTCCCAACCAAAAGACCGATGGAAATGAAGGTGGTTCCTCAAGCAGGGAAGGAGGGAATGACAGTGTTGCCCGAAGTTCAGCACCCAGGTGGGATTGTGTCCTTGTTCCCACCAAGAGCTGTGGCAGCTGCCGACTCTCTGCACGCTCCAAGAACTAAGAGGGCTCATCAGAAGGAAATGAATTGCCTTGCCAAGGCAGCCGGCTCGGAAAGCTGCAGTGCCTCAGCCTCGGGGAGGTGCCTGTTTCCCTGCAGTGCCTGTGTGGAACCCGGGCAGGCTCAGGCACATCCCACTCCCGGTTAGCACAGCCCGGCGGCTCCCGGGCCAGCTCAATCCTCCGACTCGTTTGGCGAGTGCGTTCCAAACACGGCCGCTCTGCTTGTCTCAGGGCAAAATGTGCTGCTCTTTCCACCCCCCCTGCCCCTGCCCGGGCAGATGTTTCCAGCTGCTCCCCTGTTTTAAGGCTCCTCGTTTGGCCACGTGAATTTTAAGCCTTGCACCCTGAGGTGATTCTTTATCCTGGTCGTTCAGAGGGACGAGGCTCCTCTCGAGGGAGGTGATGGAGGGGAAAGGCATGGCTGGACTTGCAAGGTCAGGTGGCACCAGTAACTCCCATTTCTCACACTCTCCTCGAGTGGTTTTTGGTTATTCCCCTGATAATAAACCTTCCCTTGCAAGGCTTTGATCCAATCCTACCTCTAGCAAAGGGTTTGAAACAGCTGAGAGCAAACACAACCAAATCCTTCAAATAATTATGGTGTGAAAGGCTCAGCTGGGCATCTTTTCTTTCCCTGCTCTTTCAGTGAGAATCATAATGAAAAACCCAGAGGAATCCTCACTGAAGTCAACAAACAAGTTTGAATACACATAAAAAGAAACCTTTTGACAGGGCTGTACTTTGATTTAATTTAATGGCACTTCAAAAGTGAAATGAAAAGCATCAAGAATAAGATTCCCCTCACTTAGGAAATACAGATTTGAAGAGGAAGTATCGCTACCCAAAGAAGTTCATCTCAGTGCTGTGCTCTGAAGATGAAGGAGAGGAAGGGAAGGAATAACCTTTCAGCATTTATAATGTACAGGAGAAAGGATTAGTGGGGAGATTAAGAGCTCACAGAATCCCAACGTGATTTGGGTTGGAAGGGACCTCAAAGCCCACCCCCTCCCACCAGCCCAGGTTGCTCCAAGCCCCGTCCAGCCTGTCCTTGGACACTCCCAGGGCTGGGGCAGCCACAGCTTCTCTGCCCAACCTGTGCCAGGGCCTGCCCACCCTCACAATCAGAAATAGTTTTGCTAATAATTTGCTTCAGTTTCCCTTCTGGAGAATAAAAACACGTCAATGAGACTGAAAATTTCAGCAGGAACCTTTTGGACAAAAAGGAAATAGTCAGGACTTTTGGAGTTTCTGACCTTCAGTGCAGAATAAAATACAACCTAAAGGAGCCAGGCAAGAAATAAATTAAGGTGTGAAAACAATAAGAGCAGAGTGAACAATTCTACACAAGGCTTTCTGATTAATCTTTGCCTTGAAAAACTTAACCTGGGGAAAGATGAGACTGAGAACTTTGGTATCTTTGGCCTCATTTTGTTTAATTAAAATACAAGGAGAATTAGGCTAACACTGACTAATTGTGGACAAACGTCGTTCTCCTGGCTGAAAACCCACCAGGGGGAGCCTCAAAACCTGGAGGAAGGACAGGGAACCCCAAACAGGGAATCTTTTGGCTTTAAAGGTCTCTCTTCCTTTTTAGACTTCCCCCCTTTCCATCGAGTTGTCCCTCGGGAAATCCACACCACGGGGCACTGTGGGAATACCCGGAGAACCATCACTTTTAACTGCCTTTTGGACAAGCAAGTGCAGAAATTCTTGTCATACCTGACAGGTGGGAGGGCTCTGGGTTCTGCAGTGGGGATGATGTGCAGCTGCTGGGTTGGGGAAAGGGAAGAGGGGAAGCTGGAAAAGCTGGGGTAGGAATTCCTGTTCCTCTGGGATGAGATGGGTGGGTAAAAGTGTGGGAAGGAGATGCCTTGGTGGCAAAACTGCCCCACAGTCGGGCTTTGAATTTTTGTTCTTGCCAAAATGCCTTGTCACAGAAGCACTTTCCAAATCCCCTGGAGGGTTTGGGCTTTGCTGTGAGTCTTGGGAGAGGCTGCCTTTGTGATCCCACACTTTTCATGGAATGTTCTGAGCTGGAAATTCAAAGCCAGCTTTTTCCCAGTCAGCTCCACTCGTTCAGTTCAGACTAAAACATCCCCAACGTTGCCATTTTGTTAATTCCCTGGCTATTCCTTTTATTCTTCTCTTGGTTCCCACCCTTGGGTGCTGATTAGCCCATGAAATGAGCCCTGGCTTGATTTCTATCAGGGGCTGTGGTGACTTTGCTGAGACATGGCCAGTAACACCCGAATTCCTCAAAGAACACCTGGAAGAACATCTGGCACTTTCCTGCAGGGCTGAAATGCCAGGGGCAGGTTTGGGGATGGTTTTCCCCAACAGGGTTTATCAGGAAGTCAGGATTTCTCAGCCATGGAGTTTCCAGCTCTCACTCCAAAGGGATTTTTAGCTCCTTCTGTGCTTTGACAGGTCAGGATGGGCAGGACTCGGAGCAAACTGGGATAGGGGGTGGGACTGGATGGATTTTCAGGTCCCTTCCAAGCCAAACCATTCCATGATTCCATGATGGGAATGAACTCCAGATGGGAAACTTACAGTGATCATTCTGCAAGCTCACATTGAATCATTAAAAATCACTGCATAAATAAAACCTGGCCCTGAAAGTTTATTAAGGGGTGATTATTTCCTGCTCAGGAAATAATTCTTTATTATAATGAGTTATTTTTGTTTTAATCAGTATTTTTATCATGTATGAACAGACAGAGGTCTGAGAACTCCATTGTTTATGTTTTACCTTTGGATAGGGAAATTAAGATTATCAGTTTTATAACTCATCAACATGACACCACAAGATGCCAAGGTAGGAAGGACCAGCTGCTTTACAGGAATTGTTCCTGGATGTTTAACACAGAATTCCGTGTTGCAAGACATTTGGAACACACCGATGTTTTGCAAACAAAAGTATCTTTTATCTCCCAAATTGCCTCACCTCTACAGCAAAGCCTAAACCACCAGCACAGTAAATTGCCAGCCCGTCAGAGCTCCACTGTGAATAAACCCCAATGTTTGCCCTGTCCTGTCTTTCTGGAAACTGACATTCCAAGAGCCAGAGCATCCATAAAAACAGAGGGAAAAGGATCAAAGGGCCGTGTCTTTGGCAGTGTTTGCCCCCCCCCCCCCTGCAGTGCCTCGGTCAGAGCAGGTTCCTCTGCAGAAATCTGCAGTGACTCATCACCTTAACAGTGTTAACATCAGATCTTTAATTTAAATGTTTCCTGACTGGGTGCTGAGGTGAGTTCCTTCCCTTCTGAAGTGCTTTGTTTTGTTTCCTTGGCGTTACAGGTGAAATCCCACACGCCCCACGGGAAACACCACAGGGATCAGGTGGCAATTCCTGCCCTGAAACAGCAACCAAAAATAAGGATCGGGATACCCTGACCTGTTCTGAAGCCCCTTTTCCTGCCTGCCCACTCCCAGTTCTCCCACAGGGAGCCTTTCTGGCTCTGCATCCCCCTCTGCCCGAGAGCCAAAGGAAACCACTCAGTTCTGCTCAGATCCTGGTGCTGAACCAACACGGGATGGGTCAGGCTGGAAGGGACCACAGTGGGGCATCTGGTGCCACCTCCCTGCCCAGACAGGGCCATCCCAGAGCCCATGGCACGGGATTGTGTCCAGAGGGGGCTGGAATATCCCCAGGGAGGAGACTCCCCCCCTCCCTGGGCAGCCTGGGCACTGCTGGGTCACTGCCCAGGGCAGAAGTTCTTCCTCCTGGCCAGGTGGCACTTGCTGGGCATCAGTTCCTGCCCGTCCCTCTCGTGCCATGGCTGTGCCCCCCGAGCAGAGCCTGGCCCGGGCTGTGCCCCCCTCCCTGCAGGCTCTGCCCCCCATGGGGAGGGCCCCTCTCAGGGGCTGCTCTGGGGGCTGCACAGCCCCAGCTCCCTCAGCCTTTGCTGCTCAGGGAGATGCTCCAGTGCCCTCCTCATGCTGCCAGCCTGCCCTGGAGCCCTCCAGGAGCTCCTGTGCTGGCCCTGCTGTGCTGAGGAGCCCCGAGCTGGAGCCAGCCCTGCACATGTGCCAGCCGGGGCTGGGCACAGGGGCAGGAGCCCCTCCCTGCCCTTGCCCTGATGCCCCCCAGGATCCCACTGGCATCTTTGCCCCCCAGGGCTCCCTGCTGGCTCAGGGACAGTTTGTTGCCTACCAGGACCCTCAGGTCCTTCTCCACAGAGTTTCTCTCCAGCAGGTCACCCCAGCTTGGAATGATACCTGAGGTTATTCCTCCCCAGTTGCTGTATCAGCTGAGAGGAAGATGAGGGATAATCCAGGAGCAGGGAGTGGGAAGCAGGATGTTCTTTGAGATCAGCCCTTGGTCAGCCAGACTAAGAGCCCTGTAAGACAAGATATTCACCTTTTCCTTACATCACATCAACAGCAATGCCCTCAAACTCATAAGGAATTTGTGGAATAATCTTCTCAGAGTTCAGACTTGTCTTGGAAAGCTCAGATCCTCTCAAGCAGAGTTAGAAGAAATAAAACACGTTCTGGGGCTTTTCAACAATAAATAACATTTCTGTTGAGCTCCCACCTACTCATTCAATGCTCTTTCAAAACTATCCAGCTGGTAATTCTTTTTCAGGAGACGACTTGCAAGTCGCTTTTGCATAACACTGACAGGACGCTCCGGTTGTCACTTCCCAGGACCGCTCCTTTCCCAGATTCCTTATTGAGCATCCCTGCTGGTGGGAGAGGAGGAGCAACATTCCCCTGGCAGAGCTGGGCCAGCTGCACAGGGATGGGGTGAGGATGTTCTCAGTGCAGGCTGCTCTGCACCAGACAGAACATGAACCACATTCCCCATTCTTACTGGCAGCACAACCCCCCTCATGGAGAACAACCTTTTCCTACACTGGGGGGCCTGAGCACCCACCAGAATGACAGGTCACCCCCCTCCCTCAGGGAGTGTTGGTTTTCAAACCCCTTGGTTCCCCAGTGCTTCTCAAACCCTCCTACCAACTCCTTGGTGCACTCACATCCCCACCATCCCTCAGCCCCCACCAATCCCACATCCCCACCACCCCTCAGCTCCCCAGGCCCTCAGCTCCCATCATCTTCCTCAGCCTTCCAGTCCCCTCAGTCCCACCATCCCACATCTCCACTATNCCCCCTCAGTCCCACCATCCCACACCCCCACTCTCCCTCAGCTCCCCAGCCCCCTCCTCCCCACCATCCCACAGCTATCCCAGCCCCTTCAGCCCCCATCATCTTCCTCAGCCTGTGCCATCCCTCTCAGCTCTCCCAGGCCCCTCAGCCCCCTGAGCCTCTCCAGCTACTGCAGCCCCCTCAGTCCTCCATCCCTTCAGCTTCCCTGGTCCTCTCAGTGCCCTCATCCTTCCCAGTCTCCTCAATCCCCATCATCCCCCTCAGAATTCCCACTCCTCTCAGCCCCTCCAGTCTCTTCAGCTTCTCCAGTCCCCCCAGGTTCCCACCATCCTCCCAACACTCCCCATCCCCACTTCCCACCATCCCTCAGCACCCCCAGTGCCACCATCCCCCTCAGTCTGGGGACAGTTCACATCATTTGGGGTGAAAAGGCAGGAAATTGGAGCCCAGGCCCTAAGAGGAGCAGCTGGGGGGCTCAGCCTGGAGAAAAGGAGGCTCAGGGGGGACCTTCTGGCTCTCCTCCTTGAGCTGCTACAGGAGAGGCTGGAAGGGGCTGGTATCCTGGGAAGCTGCATGTTTGTTTGGGAGAGAGCAGAGATCCTCCAGCACAAGGTGCTTTGTGTCCTACCCACAATTCTGATTGTGAGAATGGATATTAAATCCCTAACCCACCTTAATGAAGGGAACAGGCAGTGAGGAACAGCAGCCTGAAAACCACTGGGCACCCAGAAAGATTTCCCAGAGAGCAGTGAAGGGCCCAAACACAGCAGCACTAATATAGAGGTTTTATTTCGACTGTATTGAGTTGTACAGCACATTTTGTTTGTCACAATGCCATCGAACTGATTGGAGAGTTTTTGGCCAGCACATTGTGACGCTGAAACTCACGAGAGCTAAAAGCAGTTTGGACTAATGGCCTGAACAGAAGGGCCAGGAGTACCTAATTCTGGCTTCCTTATTGCTTGCAGTCATCCCAACACGTGCAAAACAGGAGCAGATCCCGTTCCTCCAGCCAGCCCAAGGGTCGCTCTTCCATGTCTGGCAATGACTGCAAGGTACAAGGCAGGGGAGAATCCGAAGCAAGGTGCCTTCTCTTCCCAAAGCCGTGTCGTTGTTCCCAGGATGGAAAAGAAGCAGAGTCCAAGTGAGTACAGGGTCTTCAGAGGATGAGCTTCACTCACATGGTGGGGTTTACAAAACCAGAGGCTGACACGTCGAAGTGCAGGAAAAGGGTTGTTATTCCATTCCCTCCAACGGTGATGACAAACCATTCCCAGAGAATCTGGGAGATCACAACACTGTCAAGTCCTTTGCCTTGTCAGCAGAGCAATGTCCTCACAGGTCCTCCCTGCCACATACCAAGTCTCAGCTCCTGAGGTGCAGAACAGAAAAGAAAACCTGCATTTCTGCAAAGAAATGCCCCATTTTCAGACTCTTCTTCCTCACTAATATCCACAGACACCTTGCAGAGGAGGCAGGGTGGATGTTCCCCGAGGGAATTACAAGGGATTCCAAGCCCACTTTCTAAACCTTTCTTCCTTTCTAAACCCAGTTCCTTGTCCTTAGGACGGGGTTGGGATTTCCTGCTCTCTAGTTTAAAGGAGAAGCAGAGAGGCAATTACAAGTTGGCAACTCTGAACTTTGACCACTGTACAGGAGATCAAAAAAAAAAAAGAAAAAAAGAAGTCAAATTCAAGAGGCATTTTAGGTAGCGCTGGGGCAAGTCAGAGAGATTGTTTCCACCACTGAACAGATGCCACACATCATGGTTATCACTGTAGCTTGGCTGTACATCCTAAAGTGAAAAGCACAGACTGTAGTGTCTACGTCAGCCAGTGTCCATCCCCACCCCCGTTTTGGTATCGATGCTTCATTCTCCCTTCTTCGGGTTACATTAAGTGCACAGAAATATATAGCAGCATTTGGACTGAAACCCTCACATACACCAGACAGCACATTCCAGGAGGTAAAACAACACATTATGGCCTATACCCTCAAGGTATCAAGTTTTCAGGATAAAGAGCAGTAGGAAGTGGAGAGCTGAGGGCAGAAAAGGGGAGGAGGAGCAACACAGGAACACGAGTTCTGTTTCCATGCCAGGAGAGGATCAGGGTGCCATTCCTGTGTTAGCACCAGGCTGTGACACGACCGCAGACAAAGCAGACGGGCAGAGCAGGAGTGAAAAGCCAATGTCCCACCTCCCCATGGCAGGGGGGGCAGGGGCAAAGTCCAGCTCACCGACCCCAGCGGAGCCTGGA
This sequence comes from Scytalopus superciliaris, assembly GCA_013400415.1. Classification (NCBI taxonomy): domain Eukaryota; kingdom Metazoa; phylum Chordata; class Aves; order Passeriformes; family Rhinocryptidae; genus Scytalopus; species Scytalopus superciliaris. The sequence continues at coordinate 186,568 of VXBX01003150.1, read as the reverse complement.
AACGGGCACGACCCGCTCGGCCCCTGCGCAGCCACGAGGAGTTTCTCTTCAACGCCCGAGAGAAAAGTCAATTAGTGATGGCTAATGAGTCTTGTTCACCAAGCTGATCGCAAATCACACTCATGGAAAGAGAATCTACAGGTCTGCTCCAGGCTGAGGCCCTTCCGACGCCCGCGGGACCACCGGGAGCCTGCCCTCTTCCTTCTCGTACAGCAGCCTGCCTTTGGAGGGGGAGGTGGTTCTAAACATGCCTTTCTATTGCTTTGGGGGGACTTTGCACAGGCAAGAGCTGTGAAAACGTTGCTTTCCAGCCCACAAAAGGAAGGGGTTGTGATCCCCTCTCAGCCCTAGGTCATCAGGACTACAACGCGCGGGCCCACCGGAGTGGGGACACGCCGTCCTCTCTGCTCCGAGCTCCTCTGCTCCAGCCTGACCCCGAGGCTGCTGCAGACAGTGCATTCGAGCCTGGTGTTCAAGTGTTGCACCAAAAGGCCTTCACAGTTACCCTGGAGGCAGAGTCACCCTTCAAACCCACGAGAGAAAAGGCTGGGCTTAGACAGGTCCCTTGTCTGGCATTCAGCTGGAGGCTGTGGCGATGGGTTTCTTCAGGTGTTGGCTCATGAGCTCCCTGGCACGAGACACTTGGATGTGGTCATAACAGGAGTTACAGACGAGGACAGGGTCGTAGAGCTGCTGATCAGGGATGGGCAGCTTCAGGTGGCAGCAAGTAGCACAGAACACGTTCCCACAGTTCCTGTTGGGGAGCAAGAGAACCAGTGAGAAGAGAGCTGGGAAAGCCACAGCAGAACTGGCACAAAGGGGCCGGGTCAGGGCGAAGGACCAGCCCCACTGAGGGCCTGTCCACGTGTTTCATACACTCTGGTCTGCCTTGCAGGCAAACTGTTAATGCTGAGGAGCACTCATGGGCATTGCTGCCCAGGAGAGGGATCACAGGCCTTGGAAAAACAGAAAAGAGAACAATGAAGAATGGAAACCTGCAGGGAACTGATGAGGCCTGGCACATAATAAAAAGACCTAAAACCTTTCTCCTGGGAGCTGGAGGGAACAGACATGGCAGAGGGGCGTTTTGTGAGCCCCAGGCTGAGGAGGGGGCAGAACCAGGGGGCTGGTGCTGTTTACCTGCAGTGGTGCCTCCTCTTGGCCAGCCAGAACTCACAGTCGCAGTTAAAGCAGTGCGAGGCCATGTGGTCCGGGACCCACCGCGTGACCTACGGCAGACACCAGTCAGCTCCCACTCTGGGACCCCCCAGCCCCAGCTCTGCACAGGCTCAGGGGAGCTTTGGGCCACCCCAGGCTGGCTCAGAGCGAGCCCACCCCCACCAGGGGCAGCAGCAGCACCAGCACAGGGTGTGATGAGGACACAGAAAGCTGCTCCCTGCCTCGCTCCCAGAGCTCTGTCTGGTGCTGCAAAGGAACACTCCCACTGCATCCCAGCTCCAACGTACCTCAGTCTCCTTCTTATCCACAGGCTCCCAGCTCGCTTCTGACAAACAGTCCTCACTGTGGTCAGAACAGAAATCCTCCGTGTCGCTGCCGTCTGACTCCTTCAAACATGTCTGCAAAACAAGGCCGGGTCACCAATGCCATCTGCTGCCTCTGGCACACACTCAAGGGCATTCCCTGCTCCCTGCTGGCTCCAGAGTGCCCCAAATCAAGAGGTAAAGCATTTATGAGTGTGTAGGAGCTTGGCCCTCAAGCGGCAGAGATTCCTCTGCGTGGCATAAGGACATGGACAGGAGCAGAACAGGGCTGAGGAACCACAGGAACAATCCCACCCACCCCCTCCCCAGAGAGCTGTGGGTGGCAGAGGGGCGGTGTGAGGGGGCTGTGAGAGACCAATACTCACAAAGTCATCCTCATAGTCCATGGGGGGCTCGGCCGGGGGGGCGCAGAAGTGGCGGATGTCGAGGCGCAGCTGCAGCTCCCGAACCTGCCGGCGCAGCTGCTCCACCTCCTGCTTGTAGCTGGCCTCGATCTGCCGCAGCCGGTGCTGGATCACGTCCGTGGGGAAGGGCAGCCCGTCGTCGTCCAGGTAGAGGGGAGGCACAGGAGAAGGGCATTTTGGCGGCATGTGCTTGGGACCAGAGGCTTGTTTCGGGTGGCAGGGCAGCCACGAGCGGCTGGGCTTCCCGAAGTGCGTGCCCGCGTGGGCGGCGCAGGGCGAGGGCTTCCCACCCTCCCTGGCGGACCAGGGGCCGCTGAGGCACAGCCCCGGCGCCCGCAGGGGTTTGCTGCTCAGCCTCTTGCTGCAGCAGCCATAGGGGAGGAGGTGCCTGGGGGCGGGCTCCCCGTTGGGGAGCGATGCCACCATGCCCTGGAAACTGTCCCAGTTGGACCCCAGGAAGGAGAACTCGCTGCTTTGGCTCTGGGAGATGGGTTTGCGCCACGGCTCCAGCAGGACCCTCCCCGGCCGGCCGGGCTCCTCGCAGGGCACGCCGTGCCCACCATCACCCCTGCCCTTCTCTGCATCCGGGCAGGGCGTGCCCGGGGGGTCCTGGGAAGGGGCACCTGGTGCCAGGGAGTCCTGGCTGGGAATGTCTTGGCGGGTGGTGATCCTCTTGGGGCAGCCTCCTCCATTGGATGCCATGCCAGCAGCCTTCAAAGGCTCCTGGGGACAGGTTTCCAACTGCTTTCCAGCACTGGGGGAAACCTTGTCGACATTTTCCTGTTTGGAAGGATTTGGAGCTGGTCCTGTGCCATCCAGTTCCTCTGTGTGTGTTCCCTTCCCCTTCTCTGCCTCCAGAGGGACGCTGCTGGCTGGCACAGCAGCCTGGCTGCCCGGCTGCCTGCTCTGCCCTCCCTGCTCAGCACAGCTGCTGCCTTGCAGGGGAGGGTTCTCCTCCTTCTCCTCCACCTGTCGTGTCTCTCCCGTGGCCACCACGGCTCCTTCAGCTCCATCAGTGGCAGCATGTCTGGTTTCCAGGCCCACCCGGACCTCCTGGCAGTGGTTGTTCAGGTTGGGATCGCTGGATGTGCGGGTCAACGGGCTGCTGGAGTCACAGGCTGAGAGCAGGTCATCCATGGACCTTGTCTTTGGTAATCTAGAACCCAAAAGCAAAGCAAACCTCACAACCAAACCGCTGAGACTTCCCTGGTTTCAGTCAAACCTGAGATGAGGGAAGGGAAAATGTTCCAAATTACAGCTTGTGGGGAGGGGGGGGGTTGCAGCTGCACGAGCCAAAATGCACAACACTGCAGTGTGGCTTCCTCTGCCTGCCTTTGAGGTGCGGCAGGGGAGCTGCCAAACCTCCCTCCCCAAGTGGCTCCTGGTCCCACAGGGAAGATGAGAATAGGTAATAAAAGGAGTGAAAGAAGGCCTGCGGGTAGGCAGTGTGATGGGTTGTTTTTTTGTAGGCCTTCCTTGGTAACCAGGGTCAAAATCTAGGCAGGATNTTTCTCTTGCTGCTTTTTGCCGTTTCAGGAGAGGGAGGGGGGGAATCTTTCTTGTGAGGTTTGGCCTTTGGCAGAGAGAGCCAACCCCAACTTTCACAGGCAGCAACTCAGGGCTGGGGCTTCAGGCTCTTACCTGTCCAAACACCTGCCGCTGAAGTCCTGGCTCTGAGACCCAGGGGGCATGTAGATGTCCATGTCCTCCTGCCCCAGGGGGTGCGGCGAGGAGGCCGGCAGGTACACGGCTGTCCACACGTGCAGCGCGCGCACGTGGCACACGGGATGGAGCACCTGCGGCGAGCGCGGCCGTCAGAGCCCAGCCCCACAGCACTGCCCCCCCCTTTGCCCCTCCCCACGCCCTCCCTGCTGCCTGGCACCAGGAAGGGGCAAAGCTGAGCCAGGAGCTGCTGCACTGACCTGCTCGGAGCCCGGCATGTAGAGAAGGTTGTGGAAGTTCTTGTTGCCGGCCCGCAGGAGGGACCACACGGAGCAGGTGCGCTTGTAGATGTTGTGCATCTCCCGCTCGCAGGGGCTGTTCCCCAGGAAGGTCCCATAGAGGCAGGAGTATGTGTGCTGCACCAGCTTCACCTGGGGGTGCGAGGGGAACAACACAAATGGGGGCTCCTGTCCACAGGGGACACGCCCTGCCCTCCCCTGGGATGGCTCATGCGCTGGCAGTGACCCCACTGCTGTCCTCGCTTCCACACAAAGCAGGACAGGGACCACTTGGATTGGAAGCAACTCTCAACTGATACCCCACTATAACCCTCACCTGCAGTATTTGATACATAAAGATTCATTTTTCTTAATTTATTTTTTTTAATGTTTCACACTTATACAGCTCTGAGATATGAAAATCAAACCAGTGGTTTGATCAGTGCTGGCGTCTGATTTCCCTGGGCTGGAAAGGGACCTGGAGAAGGGATTCAGGGAAACCAGAGAATGTAAACCCTTTACCATGGGCATGGTCATGGGGGAAGGGTTTTAAACCAAAAAGAGAAGAGATTTAGATTGATGTTAGAAAGGAGTTCTTCCCTGGGAGGGTGGGCAGGCCCTGGCACAGGTTGGGCAGAGAAGCTGTGGCTGCCCCAGCCCTGGGAGTGCCCAAGGGCAGGTTGGATGGGGCTTGGAGCAACCTGGGCTGGTGGGAGGTGTTGCTGCCCACAGCAGGGGGTTGAAATTAGATGGTCTTTCAGGTCCCTTCCAACCCAAACCACTCCGGGATTCTGTGATCATTGCACAATCTCCTGGGTTCTGCAGATTTGCTTTCTTTCAGCCCCAATACTGTAAAACATCATGACCTTCCCTCTCTCTCTGCCCACACCTGGAATAAAGACATGTTTGCATGTGTATTTCTTACCAAAAAAGCTTCATTGAATTCAAAGAGGCAAGGAAATTGCTTCAGAAGCTGATGGACAGCATCCAGCCACTGGAGAAAAACTGGGCACTGCTCATTCTGATCCTCCACCTTCTCCTGGTGCCCGCAGCGATCCCCAAACTTGTGCCCAAAATCCAGCCAGTCTGATTCAACCAGCACCTGGAAACCCTGTGAGTAAAAGAAAAAAGCTACTGAGGGCACACAGAGGAGAAGGCAAGGCCCATCCACCAGGAAGCTCAGGACTGGGAAGGGCTGGGAAGGAGGCTGCAGCAGTGCCTGGTTTGGGAGCAAAGCTCCCTGAGTGTCAGAGTTTCCAGACACAAACTAACAGTTGTTATTTGTACACAATAACCAGCTCAGAGAACTCAGAGCAGGGAAGCAGCTGAACCTTGAGCACAGCATGTTATTTCCCACAGCATGTTATTTACCACAGCATTTTCCCAGGCTGGGCAGAGCAGTGAGGAACAATTCACCCAAAACAGGCAGGAAGAGAACAGGGCGAACCCAACACCCACAAGAGCAGCTCGCACATGCCATTAAACTTATTCCCAAATGTGATCCTGCTCCTTCCCACAAGGATTCCAAGCCAAAAGCTGCCTTTGAACAGCCATGAGGTGCAGCAGAGCACACTCCTACCTCCATGGTCCTGTAGTAAGGGTCCAGGAGAATCTTTGCCAGTGCCACAATCTGCGGGGTCCTGTCCCAGCCGTCGGAGCAGTGAACCAGCACTGGACGCCCTTCCCTGTCAACAGCACTGGAGACCAGCACTGCTGCCTTCAGCATCACAGACAGGTGCTGCAGCCACTTGGTGCTCTCCAGGGCTGAGAGCCAGCTGGAAGGGGAAAAAAAGGGGGAAAAAAATGGTTGTTCAGTTCTTCTGCGGAAAAAAATAATTAATAATTTGGCTTCAGTCTTTTTGGAGTCCTCAGTGGAAATCAGGCTTTTCTAAAACAAGTCCCAGAGCAGCCAGGCAGCCTGGGAAGAAGGGCAAAGAATCCAACCCCTAATTTAATTTTTCTCAAATACAGCCATATTTTAGAAACCCTCAGGGGACACAGAGCCAAGTGACACCCAGGCAGTGCTGCAATCCCTCTCAGATTGAGGGATCAAAATGAGCAGCACTCAGGCACTGTGAGCACTTCCCTATCCCTCCATTTTCTGACACAGAAACCTTGGAGAGGAAAAAGGAAGGAAACCCCCCCCAGGACATTGACAGCCATGGCATCAAAGTCAGCTGGAGAACTGTCACTTACTTGCTGGGGTCAGGCACCTGGCTGCAGACTGCACGGAGATACTGGAAGCTGTTCCTGATGGAGTGGATGTTGGCCATGCCCATGAACACAACTTCACAGTTTGGGTAATATTCTGGCAGGAGAGACAGGAACATTCAGAGAGAGCTACAGGAGTTACAGAACATTCCCAGCTGGAAGAGACCCACAAGGATCATCAAGTCCAACCCTGCTGCCACCATAGCAAATGCCTCCACACCCTCTGTGCAGCCATTTCTGGTCTTTATGGAGTCATTAAAGGTTGGGAAAGACCTCCAAGATCAAGTCCAACCACTCCCCCAGCGCTGCCAAGGCCACCATCAACTCATGTCCCCAAGTGCCACATCCACAAGGCTGTTAAACCCCTCCAGGGGTGGGGATTCCACCACTGCCCTGGGCAGCTGTGCCAGGGCTGGACAAGCTTGTTGGTGAAGAAATTTTCCCCAGTGTCCAACCCTGGCATAACTTGAGGCTGTTTTCCTGTCCCATCCCCTTCCCCCAGCTCCCTCCTCCTGTCAGGGACTTGCAGAGCCAGAAGGTCCCCCCTGAGCCTCCTTTTCTCCAGGCTGAGCCCCCCCAGCTCCCTCAGCTGCTCCTGCTGATCCATTCCCTTCCCTGGACACATTCCACCCCCTCAATGTCTGTTTTATCCTGAGGAGCCCAGAACTGGACACAGCACTTGAGGTGCCTCAGCAGTGCCAGCACAGGG
>VXBX01003150.1:155821-177361 GCA_013400415.1 Scytalopus superciliaris | reverse complement strand
GCTCCAGGAGCCTTTGGCTGATGCTCTGGGGCACAGGGGGTGACTCTTGGGGCTGGGGTTGGACTGTGAGCCTTGGGGGTCCCTCCCAGCTCAGCACATCCTGTGATTCTGTGTGACTCTTGTGCTGAGTACTGAAACACGACGTGGAATCTCAAATAACCATTATTTGTGACTACAGCACTCAGAGAGGCTAAGATGGCCTTATATTTTTATTTAAAAGGATACAGAATCACAGAATAATTAAGGCTGGAGAAGACCTCCCACGATCATTAAGTCCAAACTTTGACTTCTATTTATATGTAGAAGTATATCCTGTAATCTATAAATACATAATAGATAAAATATCTATTACTGCATATAGATAGGGGAGTATTTATATATCAAACCAGAGAGATCACTATGGCTGCCTGTACTTTGAGAAAGTAATAGTTATTTCACAGAACGTGCTGAGTTGGGAAGAACCCACAAGGATTGAGTCCAACCCTCAGCCCTGCACAGGATCATCCCCAAGAGTCACACCATTCATTCCACAAGATCCCAGAATGGTTTGGCTTGGAAGAGACCTTAAAGACCAGCCTGTTCCACCCCCTCCCATGGGCAGGGACACCTTTTACTTTATTTTAATGCTGTTCTGTTCTTCCCCTTGTCTTTCTTTTTTCCTCCCTTAAATTATGCACGGGTTGTTAAACCATTTCACTTATCACCTGTGTGTTGGAAAGATGAGCTCACTCGGCATCAGACTGGGGAGTTTCTGGGTGGAGGCCTGAGCTGGTGTTTATCAACAACCCCTAAATGTGAACCCTACCCTGGCTGTTGCTTACTGGCACCTGCCAGGAGGCCTGAAGCAGGAATACCTTCATTTTTTCACATGAACACACCGATCAAGTCACTCACAAGTGGCTTGGAAAGGGAAAGGACCATGGGGTGACAAAGTTCCTGGTGATAGAAAACGACCCAGGATAGTCTGTGGCTGCCTGGGAAAAGTTGCAAAGGCTCTAGTGATAAAAACAGACTCTGAAATTTAGTATTAATAAGTGAATATTTATAGATGATCAAAACATAACCCCAGCTATGACATGGAGAAGCCAAATCTCAAAGGCTTTGAAGTCCCCAGGGAGCTCTGAAAGTGCCTCATTGCTCAAGACAAGCAAAAAGGTTAAGGTTGTGCTAATAAGTTACTGGGAAAAGAATATGACAGAAAATACTGTGGTTTCACATCTTAACCATCCTGATAATGACATGAATTTCTCACTAATCCATCTCAAAAAAGATCATGTCATGTCCAGAGAAGGCAGAGGTACAGAAGAGCTTCCCTTTAGGAACAACTTAAGTAGGAAACAACCACCACAATGAGAGCAGGACGAGAATGGAAGAGTGGCATAAAGGGTCAGGAAAGATACAGAAAAAAGTGCATCTGTAAGATTAATCTTGGTTTCCCCTGATAGAAACACAAGCCCTGGAATGGTTCAGAGAAACTACTATTTTTTGGAGAACAAACCAAAGAAAGAGCAGACCCACTGCCATAGTGCAACGTGGGAGAACAAACTGGCTCCAAAACAGATTCCAAAATACCTGCTGGCAGGTTCCACCACGTGACCATGACACAGTCACTCAGTCTGCTGAATGGGTGTAGGAAATCTAAGACACCAGTTGGTCCAAAGAAGCACCCCCTGCATCCCTGTCCCATTTGTTTCACTTCCCCCCTGGTGCTACTCCTGGTGCTGGTCCTTCTTGGAGATGGGATACTGAACTGGACAGCCCTGCACCTCACACCAATCCCACCACTCTTCCTGGAGCACCTCTGAAAATCACAGAATCATGGACTGGTTTGGGTTGGAAGGGACTTAAATATCATCCAGTTGTACCCTCCTGCCCTGGGCAGGGACACCTCCCACCAACCCAGGGTGCTCCAACCTGGCCTTGGACACTCCCAGGGCTGGGGCAGCCACAGCTTCTCTGCCCAACCTGTGCCAGGGCCTGCCCACCCTCACAGGGAGGAATTTCTTCCCAATATCCCATCAAACCCTGCCCTCTGTCACTTCATGTAGTTTCCTTAATGCCATCTCACAGATAATACTGATGAAGACTTTAAACCCCCAAAGAAACAACGCTCAGGTTTGGCCGAGCCGAAACACCGTGGGGTCCATTTATTTTTGGTGCTGTTTTGTTTTGCAAGGTGACTTGAGAGAGCAATCACTCCCAGGAGATCTCTCTCTTCCTGCCTTCAGGATCACTCAGGGCTGGATAGCAGAGCCAGCAGCAAAGGCTTTGTTTACACTAGTAAATGAACCAGAGCCAAGGTGTGGACTTGAGCAGCGGGCTGGGATCTCCAAGCCTGTTTGTGAGCCACCCACAGTCCCTGGCCTGTGCCAACCAGCCCTTTCCCAGCCAGTGCCTCAGCAGGTTTTTGGGGAAGGCAGATGCCATGCCAGGGATTGCTCCCAGCAGGCTGTTTGGATGCCAGGACACTGCTTTGGGATGGAAGGCACCGAGGCAATGCCACGGACAGCGCCAGAGTCGTGTTGAACTTGGAAAAGTTGGTGGCACAAACCTCTGAGCACCCCAACAGCTGCTGGGCACCTTCAAGGGACACACTGCCCTGCCAATAAACACGAGGAAGTGGGCAGTGGGAAACCACCAGCAAGCAGAAAGTACAGCAGGGGCCAGTGGAGGGGCCAAACCCACAGCTGAGCTGGCCAGGACAGGGCAGCACCCAGAGCCTGACTCTGCCTTCTCCTGCAGCTCTCCCCAGCAGGAGCACAGGAAGCACCTCAGGGCTTTTCTTACTTGGGATTTTTGGGGAGGTTTCCTCACTTCTTGAAACTGGAATGGCAGAATGTTTTAACTTACAAGGAGCAAATTATCCTTTAGGGATCCTCAGTTTAGTTTTAATGACTCGAGACCCTTTCAGGATCCCAAGCTGCAGCATGAGGTGCCTTTGTAGTTTATCAGCTGAGCTTTTCCTCCCAGATTCATTCCAGGCACAAGGCAGGAGCACATTTGATACTGTCAGCACATGCCATGTAACCCACAACAATCACCCAGAATGGATTAATTACTATCTGGTTTAGTGGAAGGTGGTGGGGTGGTTGGAAGCAGATTATCTTTAAGGCACATTCCAAGCCCAACCATTCCATGATTCTGTGATCTCCCAAGCCCTCTCTCTGTTATTTCCCCACCACAGGAGTGCTCATCTACAACACAAAGGGCAGCCTGGCTTCAAGCAACACAAGACAGAGCTTGGAGAGGGTTTATTGAGCTGAGCCTAAAGGTTCCTAACCAAGTGTGTGCGAGTGCTTCCATTTCCCAAATCTCTGGGTTTAAGATCCCATCTAACTGTGGCATGACATGAAAGTGTGGCATGATCTGGAATTCTGACATGATCTGGAAGTGTGGCATGATCTCAAAGTGTGGCATGATGTGAAATTCTGACACGATCTGGAAGTGTGGCATGATCTGAAACTGGCATGATCTGCAAGTGTGGCATGACTCAAGAGTGAGTGCCCAGCCATGGGGCTGGAGCAGTGCCCACAGTCCCTGGCAGCCAGGGCACCACAGGCATGGTTGATGCTGAGCATCAGGAGCCCTCCTGAGGCCCAAGGTCTCCTCAAGGTGGCTGTGCAGACAGAGCCATGCCAAGGAGAGGCTGCCATGCTGTGCCTGTCTGCCTCTGTACTCAGCTAAATAATTAATTGCATCCCTTGCCTTGATTTAGAAGTGGATTGTGCCCAGAGGCTCCTGCATCTCTCCTGTGCAACTGTGAGGGCTGGGATGGAGACCTGAATTTCTGCTTTGCTTAAAAGCTAAATTAGACCCTTTTTTTTTTAAAAAAAGAAACCTGATAATGTGGTGCTTTTGGTGGCATGTTTTACAGATCTCACTGTCACACAAGGGAGTTCAGCCTTGCTCTCCCAAAGCTCTCAGGTCTATCCAGCAGTCCCTGGGATGCACATGAGCCCACTCATCCACTCTCTCCTGAACTCCAAGTGAGGAGGAGGAGCTGAGTATGAGCCTTTTCTTCCCCTTCCACACAGCACAAGGCAGTGCAGAAACAGCCCTGGCCCTCGTGGACCCTCCTGGACAAAACACTTCAATCTCGAGGGCAAATGCTAAAAAAAGTGTATGAAAACACAAGACCCACTTGTCCCATCTTGTCACATCCCTTGTCAGCATCTTCTAATCTGATCCCAGGCTGCAAAGGGTTGCAGCTCAGCCTGTAAATTACTGGGTCCCATTACAGAGATATAAAGCAAGGAACAAAATAATTGTTGGAGCAGGAAAAAGACACGGCTTTGCCCTCGGGTGGGGAGGCACACTGGGACAGGCTCCAGCACCAGGCCATTTTTAGCAAAAGGAATCACAAATACAATTAACTTCCTAGCTGACTTGGCTACCAGGAGGGACAGGCTCCATTAGATAAGCTGTGCTTGTTCTTACTGTGCTGCACAACTGAGTTCCTGAAGTAACACACATTTAACAGCAAGTCACAAAACGTGAAGGTGCAGAGTTACAGCCACTGGTTTTGTTTCCTGACTTCTGTACTTCCCTTTGCTGTGCAGCTCTGGTATTTTGAAGCTTTTTTTTCCATTTGGATTTGCTGACTAACACAGAGTCTATGGCTAGAAACCATAATGTACAGCTTACAACATGCCCAGCTGGCTGGGGGCACCTTTCCAACAGCCTCCTGATGGTTTCAAACACATCAGTCTCCCAGGAGACACATTTAATGAGGGACCACCCCCCTGCCCTGCAAAGCTCTGCTCCATTGGCCCCCTCTGCAGATTATTTCTGGAAGGCTGGCCAGGAAATATTTCACAGACTCATGGAATATCCTGAGCTGGAAGGGACCCACAAGGATTATCCAGTCCAACTCTCGGCCCTGCACAGACACCCCAACAATCCCACCCTGTCCCTCAGGGTGTTGTCCAAACCCTCCTGGAGCTCTGGCAGCCTTGGGGCTGTGCCCACTGCCCTGGGCAGCCTGGGCAGTGCCCACCACCCTCTGGGGAAAGAAGAGCCTTTGCCTGAGATCCAACCTGAGCCTGCCCTGCCCCAACTCCAGGCCATTCCCTGGCTCTGTCCCTGCTCCCCACAGAGCAGAGATCAGTGCCTGCCCCTCCTGTGCCCCTCAGGAGGAGGCTGCAGAGTTGGGTATTCCCAGGCCTGCTCACCTTGCTGCCTCCAGCAGCCTTATTTTGGCTCAGACTTCTTTTCAAACTACCATTCCAGACAAGGACCAATGTGTGGAAAGGTTTTGAAACTCTAAGAAAGACAGAACCTCAATCTGAGCTCTGGAATGCTGCTTCTCCCTTCTGGAGAACACCCCCTGCTGCTGCCACAGACTGTGAGGGGAGAAGGAGCTCCAGGAGCAGCACATTTTCAGGCAGGAGGCAAAAGGAACCCCCAGCTCTTGCTGTCACCCCTCAGCCCTGTGGAGCTCTGCTCACCTGGCTGCCCAACCCTGTGCAGGGCCACGTGGGTTTGGGGGAAAGCACAGCTTTGGGTTTGCACTTACCTGTAAACCACCACAGGGATCCTTTTCCATGACCTGAACGAAGCCACGTTCTCCAGCTCCTTATCAGTGATCCAGACTGGGACCAGCAGCTTCTGGGGATAACTGGAACAAAGCCTGGGCAAAAGAAAGCACCAAGGCAGTCAAAACTCTGCCCCAGAGCAGCTCACATTTCCCCAAGCTCATCATGCAGGACTTGGGCTCTTTCTCTTCAACTCTCTCTCAGTACAGCCTCAACATGGAAAAAGTGACCCAAAAAGTGCTGTCAGGAACTGAGACAATTCCTTTTCACCTCAGGCCTCACCTCTAGGCCCATACTGTGTATCCCAGAACATCCTCTGGATTGAAGAATGTGGGTTCCTGGGGGTTTAGTGGAACAGTTATCAATTTATGTGGGGCTTTGGTTTTCTTGCAGCAGGTGCCAAGCCAGGTAGACACAGAGCTCCTGGTAATCCCAATACAGCCCAAAGAACACAGGTCACCTTGACACGTTCCTCTGTGAGGAAAACACAACTCTGCCCAGAAGGATGGCAGTGGGGACTGGGTGTGTGCAAATAAAAATGACAGGAGGGAGATTTAATAACATCTTCTCTGGTAGGGAGCCAGAAATCAGATTCCTAATAGGTATCTAAGCGTGTACCAGCAGTGAGAGGAGAACAGTGAGAGCAGAGAGCACTGCCAGAGGGCAGGCTTAGATGGGATATTGGGAAGGAATCCTTCCCTGGGAGGGTGGGCAGGCCCTGGCACAGGTTGGGCCCCATCCCTGGAAGTGTCCAAGGCCAGGCTGGAGCAACCTGGGATAGCCAAAGGTGTCCCTGCCCATGGCAGGGGGTGGGATGAGATGAGCTTTAAGGTCCCTTCCAATCCAAACCACTTTGGATGAAGCACACACAAAATTCCAGGAGTGCAGGGGGGGCTTCCTGGCCACTGGAGCTGCTCCCCCAGCACAGGCTGGGGGCAGACCCTGGCACAGCAGTGCCAGCAAGCTGGACCAGCTGAGCACAGGTGGGTACCAGGCAAGGAACATCAAAGAGCAGCTCCAGCTCTAGGCTATAAACCCACAGCATTTAGCAGGAATGTTTCAGGGCAGATGGGGAGCAAGGTGAGAGGGGTGAAAATATCCAGCCAGCAAGCTCCTGGCATTCCAGAGCCCAGGGTATCCCAGCTGATGGCAAAAGGCAGGATATGGTATTAATTAGTTAGTGATGCTAGTGAAGAATTGCCTGCCACGTTGGAAAATGGCACTCCACAGTGTCTAGACAGCTCCTCTGAGAGCCCCAGGCAGAAAGCAAGGCTGGATAAAAGATAAAAACAACAGGGTGAGGATGAGGAATCCAGGAAGCAAAATCAAAGCTGTCAGGTAAGAAGGTGAAGAGCAGGACATCTAGGCTTGGACATCTCTGAAATGCCTCAGATTCCAGGAGGAAAGCTGGCCAGGAAATCAGAGAAGCACTGGAGCATGACTGAGGATGCAGGAATGTGGAAAGGGTGAGCACCTGGTGAGGTCTGGAGGAACTTCTGGAACAGATGAGTCCATACAAGAACGGGCTTCATTGAAATGCAAACAGAATCAGTGCCCTGGCACCTCAAATGAAACACTCAGGGTGATGTTTCACATTACAAAGTGGAGAGAAGCAGGCCAGGAGCATTCCAAGAGTTAAGGCACTAAAACTTAGGGAAACAGTAAGGCAGAAATCAATAAAATTCAGGTAGGAATCAGGACAGCCTTAAAAAGTGAAGCCAAATTTAAGCAGGGTGCATAGAAACAGGCAATGAGGTCAAGACAAACAGACGTGTTTCTAGGGTAGAATTCATAAAAAGGTACAGCAGAGGAAGTGAAAAGCCAGGACAAGTGACTATGTTGGCTTAACAGCATCTTACAAACTTGATACAAGGAAGAACATGAGTGGGACCCTGAATTCCAGACTCCAGAGTTTGTAGGAAGGCCAAGATAGGCTGAGCTTTGCACCAAGTGTGGGCACTTTCCAGGGAAATGTGGGGGGGAAACTGTGAGGCTCAGAATGACCATCAGCCACCAGAATGGATCAAATCCCAAGCCTGAGGAGAAACAGGACAGCATTTCTTGGTGCTCCCACACAAATTAGACCCAAGTCCCTGAGTCTTCCTTTGGGCCTAAACTGCTGCAAAGCAGAGTAACTGAAAAATCACTTTGTTCCAGCCTTTATCACTCAGCAGATTCAACAAGAATTTTAGAGGGGATGATGATCCCCTGACAGTCACAATGAAAAGGGCCAGGGGGGAGCTGACAGGTATGGGCGTTGTTTAAATATAGAAACATAGGATTGATTAGGTTGGAAAAGACCTCCAAGATCCACAAGTCCAACCATCAAACCAACACCATGTTCACCACTAAATCATGTCCTCAAGTGCCACACCCACACATTTTTGAACATTTCCAGGGATGGTCATTTACTACTACCCTGGGCAGCCCCTTTCATGTAAAAATTTCCCCAGTATTCAACCCAAACCTCTCCTGGGGCAATTTGAGGCTGTTCCCTCTCCTTCTTTCCCTGGCAGCAGAGCCCAAAGTGGCTCCCCCCTCCTGGCAGGGACTTGCAGAGCCAGAAGGTCCCCCCTGAGCCTCCTTTTCTCCAGGCTGAGCCCCCCCAGCTCCCCCTCATCTCACCTGGGCTTTTCATTCCATTCAATGGTGATATAAAGAGGCATCATAAAGACCAGAAGGAGCTGGCAGAGTTAAACAGTGACCAACAGAAGGATTTCAGAAATAGAAGGGCATCTTTCAAAGAGGGGGGGGAAATGAAACACCTTGGAGGGATATCTCAGGTGTGGGATCAGCCAGATGACAGCAGGAAATCAGGATTGTTTGGTGTTGGGTGTTCAGAAGGGCCCACGAAGAAGCTGCCAGACCTAACCCTGCCTTACAGGGGACAAGGCACAGGGAGGGATTAATGGGGAAACTTCTGCAGGGGGAAGTTCAGGACTAATCCCCAGGAGTAGATGATGCTCCACATTTCCACAGCAACCCAGAGGTGCCCCAGGGGGATGTAGCCAAGCTCTGGAAGCTACTGCTGACAGTGGCCAGAGGAGAGGGGGCCAACACCATATCAGTGTTGGGGAAAGGTCTTTGGGGTGAACATGGGAAGCCACCAGAGTCCAACTTCTGTCACAGCTGGAGAAGGGCAAATTGAGCACCCTTGGGAAGAGCCAACAGGGCTTTGGGGAGGGAGGTTGCCTGAAACATCAGAAAACAGTAGAACTGGATTTTCAGAAGAGGGTTTTCTTTGAGGTTTTTAGTGTGCCTGTGTTTTTTAACAGACTTGAAGGAGGTTCCTCTTAGGAAAGAGCAGCTCTTGAGAAGGTAAGAAATAATTCAGAGCTTCAGTGATCACTTTTCACCACAATGGGAGTCCTGAGGGGAAATCACCTGCACTGGGGTGGCCTGGAACACACTGAGACCCATCCCAGTGAGGGGAACATCCTTGGAACTGTGGGGTTTGATGGTGGAAAAAGGGCTGGAACAACATGGCAACATAAACTGGCACCTGTGGACAAGGAGCATCTTCTGACCACAAGAGAAATCAGAGTCCTGGAACATCCTGAGTTGGAAGGGACCCCACAAGGATGGAATTCAACTCCTGGCCCTGCACAGGCCACCCCAACAACCCCACCACGTGCCTGAGAGCCTTGTCCAAACTCTTCCTTCACAGGTTGATCACTGAGGGTCCTCACACACTTATTGCTCACAGCAGATCCAATCAAGGACACTAATTATCACAGTTGTATGGAAAGTATTAAAATTTATGGAAAATTGCAACAAAATAAGACAAAACATGAACTAAGAGCAGTCCCAGCAGGAAACACCAGCTGGGAAAAGCAGCAACACAGAACTCCAGGCAGGTTTTTCCTCATAAACTCAAAGATAAATAAAAACCCCACCTATATAAAAAGATGAAGCCTGAAAACAAGCACGGACATCAGAGGAAAAGTGGACTTTTTTTTGCCCACTTTTTGAAGGAACTACATGTGTAGCAAACCCACCAGCACCTGAGGCTGCCATGAAACAACTCCTCCCTGGGCCAGTGTGGGTGCACCAGCTGGGAAATGCCAGAGTGGTCCCATTTCCCTGGGTGCACAGAGCCCTGGAGGTGTGAGAGCCAAGGAGGGAGCGTGCAATAATTTTATTATCACTGCACACTTTTATCAGGACCAAAGGAGTGGTTATTATAAGCCTGTTCTGCTCTCATTTTATGATGGCTGTCGCCAGGAAGGAGATAATAGTTCCCAGATAAGGACATCTCAGAACAGACTTGAAAGACAAGGAACAAAGCCATTACCTTGGAGTATCCTGTCTTTAACAACACTGTTTTGCCAATGCAGGGAAATAAAAGATAAAAGGACTATAAACAGTTAAAAAGTAACCTGATCCCTGTGAATAGAGGCAGGTGGTTATGATCAAAAGCCAAGGCAGGATTTAAAGTCACACTCCCCCAGCACAAGAGAGAACTGGTTTGAGTTGCACAAGGCAATTGCACCACCCTTGAGATCCTGGGATGTCTGAGGGAAGCTGGGACCTGCCAGGATCCCCAGGGAGGATCTCAGCAGGTGGAGGGAAGCGAAGCCAGGCTTGCTGAGGTTTGTTTCAAAGTCCTTTCTTCCCTGGTTGGGTTGGAAATCAAACACCTGCCCTGAGAGAAGCTGGTAATGGCTGTGGATTACTGGCCAGGAAGTGAAGCACAGATGGTAGGTGGAAGCTGAACTTTCTGAAACAGTCAGAGGGAACCACACCCCAAAATCCAGCAGGGGAGAGAGCCTGACATGCAGAGGCTCTTCCTAAGGCAGGTTGTGCCCTCCAAAACCGAGCAGTTCAGGATAGCAATTTGTATTTGACATCCTTGGAAACACTGCAGAAATGCCACCAAAGTCATGTGGACAACCCAAAAGCAACAAAATGTGGTCAGTGAGGACAGGAGGAAACTGCAAATCACCCCCCAAATCTTGTGCTTGCTGCCTGGAGTCTTAAGGAAAAGAGAACAGGAAGGAAACTGCAAAACTCCCCTGGCATTTCCCCAGCCCACTGTCTCCATGGCACTCCCAAAGAAACCTGTGTCCTGGAACTGTCCCATCCATAGGTGATAAGAATGCCTTTCCTGGCTGGGACAGAGAGGAAAGGCTGAGGGATCCCAGTGGTTTCAAGAAAAGGATTGCAGGGAATGCACAAATGAGTATGCCCATCAAAGCTGAATAAAATCCTGTTGGCTGAATGCCACCTGCTGCAAAGAGAGCAGCAGTGCTTCTCCCAGGGGCCTGTGCCCCTCCAGGAGTCAGAGACAGGCTGGAAACACTGATGTGCTGGTGGGAAAGGCCATCTAGAGATCCAACCCCCTGCTCACCTCCCACACTGGATCACCTGAGATGTGAAACAGCTTTATGATGGAGAACCCCCTTTCCCCAGGGATCTGCCCCAGCACAGCACCACCCTCCTGGGGAATGGCTGTTCTTCCTCTCATGTCCAGTCTGAACCTCCCAGCCTGCCCTTTGTGATGTGCCCCTGTCAGGAGGGTTTCAGTCCATGCCCTTTGTGAATCCCTTCCCCCTTTAGCTTCTTCTGCTCTGCCTGAACAAGCCTCCCTCATTCCCAGGCTCCTGAGCATCCCAACATCTTCCCCCCCTGATTCCCCCCCAGCTTCTCACAGAGCTGAACAGCTGCCCCAGCCTAGGAAAACTCTGTTTCTCATGTCAGAGAACAACTGACCACAAAGACAAACCCACGAGGGATGGCTCCTCCAGACTCCCAAATGTCTTCCAGGAGGAATTAGAGCCACGTCATTATAAACTCCCTGAGTCAGCATTTACCCTCCCTGCTAACTCTGACATTTGGGCTGGATTCCTTCCTCCATCCCACCATGTGAGAGGCAGAAAGAAAAGGGATGTGGCTCATATGCTGGAACTGCCTGAGGGTTGTCAAGGCCAGGCAGGAGGATTAGCTGGAGTTTGACTCACCCACTGCTCTGCACGGGGGATTAGGAAGGGAAAAGTGAGGGGAGAGTGTGGAGAGCCTGGTGGTGAAACACTCACTTGTAATTGTTGTTGATGTCAGAGACACGCCAGACGTTCTGCAAGTCAAAGCCCATCCTCACCAGCTCCATCTCAAAGCGGTACCTCACGTGGTCTCCTGGAGAACAGACACAGCCAGTCACTGACAGCACTGCTGAAACCTCAGTGAGTTTGTGGCAGCTCCACAGCAACTGTCCCAGGCTGGGGAGAATCCCACAGTGGGTTGGGTTGGAAGGGACATTAAAGCTCATCCCATTCCACCCCCTGCCATGGGCAGGGACACCTCCCACCAGCCCAGGGTGCTCCAAGCCCTGTCCAACCTGCCCTTGGGCACTCCCAGGGCTGGGGCAGCCACAGCTTCTCTGCCCAACCTGTGCCAGGGCCTGCCCAGCCTCCCAGGGAAGGACTTCTTCCCAATATCCCATCTAACCCTGCCCTCTGGCAGTTTAAAACCAGTCTCCCTTGTCCTGACAATATAAAAAGTCCCTCTCACTTCTTTTATAAACCCCTTTGGGCACTGGAAGGGGCTTTAAGGTTACCCCAGAGTCTTCTCCTCTCCAGGTGAACACCCCCAGAGCTCCCAGCCTGGCTCCAGCTCTCAGAGCATGCCCATGGCAAGGAGAAACTGCTGGATGGCAGCAGGGACTGTGCTTCAGAAGCCAAAAAGACCTGTCCCTCAGAGGGGTTCCTGTTTATTTTGTCAAGTCAGATCACTTCTCAGAGCAGAGAGCAGGATGGAAACAGCCTCCCCACATCACTGGGGGTGTGTGGGGGTTAATTTTATCCCCTTTTGCCCTTTTGACAGCTCCCAAAGTGGATGTCAGGAACCCCAGGGCAAGGAGTACTGAGCACCCACCCCAGGCAGTTCCTTCCTCCAGACTGCTCCCAGACGCTGACTCAGGGTTTGCTCTCTTGTGTTTTAGCCTCACCTCACAAATTCTGGATGCCTTTGTTGCTCCAGTGTCAAATCTTGTTAATAAATAAATACTGCAAAGCTCTTTGGCTCAGTTATATCCTGCAGCAACAACTTCCACAGGTGAGTTTATTTATACTAGAGAATGATAATTTCCCTAAAGGAAAGGCAGTGAATGTTTCCCCATTGCTGGTGTTTTCTCTACCAGCTTCTTCTTTCAGCTCTGCTATTGAACCCCCTCCCTCCATCCCAGCCTCTGTTTGGACATTTCACTAATGCTACTGTTGCTCTCCTCTAGGATCATTTTTTAAGGTTAAAAAATGTGGAAGTTTAAAACCAGGTTTCTCACTCATTTTAATCCCTTTCTAAACAGCTTCATCAAGGATAAGACAAAGCAACTGCAAAGGGACTTTGTGTTCCCAGAGAAGGGAAACTCCCAATCCACACGGGGGCACCAGCACAGCTCTGGTGTTCTCTTTATGGATTCAAAGATTTGATCTGTGCCTGTGTAAGGACGAGCCAGAGCTCTCCACAGACCTGATTCCAGGAATGCCAGAGCATTTCTGGGTGTTGGGAGAAGAGATGCAGATGGGCTCATATTAATTAGGCTGCCTCAAAGCTGATGATGTTTACAGGACTGCCTGAGCTCTCAATCATCATGGTAAGAGTGCTAAAATATGGGATGTTTTCTTCCCTCACAAGGAGGAAGGGAAAATCTGCTTCTGTGCTGCTGGCTCAGAATGCTCCTCGTTGTATTTATAACTGTAATTGTTTGTGCTTGTTATCCAGCAGCANTGTCAAGGCCAGGCAGGAGGATTAGCTGGAGTTTGACTCACCCACTGCTCTGCACGGGGGATTAGGAAGGGAAAAGTGAGGGGAGAGTGTGGAGAGCCTGGTGGTGAAACACTCACTTGTAATTGTTGTTGATGTCAGAGACACGCCAGACGTTCTGCAAGTCAAAGCCCATCCTCACCAGCTCCATCTCAAAGCGGTACCTCACGTGGTCTCCTGGAGAACAGACACAGCCAGTCACTGACAGCACTGCTGAAACCTCAGTGAGTTTGTGGCAGCTCCACAGCAACTGTCCCAGGCTGGGGAGAATCCCACAGTGGGTTGGGTTGGAAGGGACATTAAAGCTCATCCCATTCCACCCCCTGCCATGGGCAGGGACACCTCCCACCAGCCCAGGGTGCTCCAAGCCCTGTCCAACCTGCCCTTGGGCACTCCCAGGGCTGGGGCAGCCACAGCTTCTCTGCCCAACCTGTGCCAGGGCCTGCCCAGCCTCCCAGGGAAGGACTTCTTCCCAATATCCCATCTAACCCTGCCCTCTGGCAGTTTAAAACCAGTCTCCCTTGTCCTGACAATATAAAAAGTCCCTCTCACTTCTTTTATAAACCCCTTTGGGCACTGGAAGGGGCTTTAAGGTTACCCCAGAGTCTTCTCCTCTCCAGGTGAACACCCCCAGAGCTCCCAGCCTGGCTCCAGCTCTCAGAGCATGCCCATGGCAAGGAGAAACTGCTGGATGGCAGCAGGGACTGTGCTTCAGAAGCCAAAAAGACCTGTCCCTCAGAGGGGTTCCTGTTTATTTTGTCAAGTCAGATCACTTCTCAGAGCAGAGAGCAGGATGGAAACAGCCTCCCCACATCACTGGGGGTGTGTGGGGGTTAATTTTATCCCCTTTTGCCCTTTTGACAGCTCCCAAAGTGGATGTCAGGAACCCCAGGGCAAGGAGTACTGAGCACCCACCCCAGGCAGTTCCTTCCTCCAGACTGCTCCCAGACGCTGACTCAGGGTTTGCTCTCTTGTGTTTTAGCCTCACCTCACAAATTCTGGATGCCTTTGTTGCTCCAGTGTCAAATCTTGTTAATAAATAAATACTGCAAAGCTCTTTGGCTCAGTTATATCCTGCAGCAACAACTTCCACAGGTGAGTTTATTTATACTAGAGAATGATAATTTCCCTAAAGGAAAGGCAGTGAATGTTTCCCCATTGCTGGTGTTTTCTCTACCAGCTTCTTCTTTCAGCTCTGCTATTGAACCCCCTCCCTCCATCCCAGCCTCTGTTTGGACATTTCACTAATGCTACTGTTGCTCTCCTCTAGGATCATTTTTTAAGGTTAAAAAATGTGGAAGTTTAAAACCAGGTTTCTCACTCATTTTAATCCCTTTCTAAACAGCTTCATCAAGGATAAGACAAAGCAACTGCAAAGGGACTTTGTGTTCCCAGAGAAGGGAAACTCCCAATCCACACGGGGGCACCAGCACAGCTCTGGTGTTCTCTTTATGGATTCAAAGATTTGATCTGTGCCTGTGTAAGGACGAGCCAGAGCTCTCCACAGACCTGATTCCAGGAATGCCAGAGCATTTCTGGGTGTTGGGAGAAGAGATGCAGATGGGCTCATATTAATTAGGCTGCCTCAAAGCTGATGATGTTTACAGGACTGCCTGAGCTCTCAATCATCATGGTAAGAGTGCTAAAATATGGGATGTTTTCTTCCCTCACAAGGAGGAAGGGAAAATCTGCTTCTGTGCTGCTGGCTCAGAATGCTCCTCGTTGTATTTATAACTGTAATTGTTTGTGCTTGTTATCCAGCAGCATCCAGCCATCAGCTGGACTCTGGGCCAGGCTCAGGATGACCCAAGCAAGGGCAATTTGGGCTGTGAGGTTAAGACACAGCCAGATAAGGTCTGGAGCAGGGAGGGGACAGGCAAGGAGCTCACCTGGACGGCAGAGATGTGCATGTTGGTCCTCCTCATCCACACAGACTCCCAAGCACCAGGCGTGGTAGGCAAATGCAAAGAGGTCCTCGGGCTTGGCGGGGCGGGCGATGGCTCGAGTCAGTCTCTTCAGCCACTCCTGGCACTGCTTGAAGGTGGAAAAATGGCACCTGCAGGCACAAAGGCCAGTCACCCTCAGTGGGAATGTTCAATCCAGCCAAGACGCACGGGGAAAGGAACAGGAGACTGAGCCTTAGGAAGCCACAGACAGCTCGGTCCCAGTGGCAGCACAGAGCTGCTGAGCACCCACCCCACAGCGGGGCAACAGCTACCTGATCACTTTGGAGTCCTTGCAGACGATGTGAAGCTGGAACATATCCCGACACTCCACGCTTTCCATCATCCTCAAAGGCACCTGTGAGGGGTGGGGGGGACAGATGTGGGGCACGACAAGGCACACCACGACAGCAGGCACAGCAGCCCTGCCTGCAGGCCCATCACGCCCAGTCACGGCTCCGGCAGCAATCACGAGCTGCCAGTGGGAATTACAAACCCACTCCGAGCCTTCTGGAGCTTCATGACTCAGCGTGGAGCTCCTGCCATGATTACTATTCAGATTCCTGCTCTGTCCCTGGGTAATCTCCCACCTGGGGCCAGTTACTGACTCAAGCTCAGCCAGCCAAGCACAGTAACTGAGCCAAACAACAGCTGCAGTAAGAGATGGCAAGTCGAGGCAGTGAGAGGAAGGCTCAGGCTCCCACTGTCTGACTCTGGGTTGGTGAGAAGTCTCATTAAAACTGGCCTGCAAGAGACCTCAACAGCCTTAAAACCACTGAGGTTAAAGCTTGAATTTAAAGAGAAAAGCAAAGGAAAGACCCAATTACTATCCAAAGGAAAACCCCATCCTCGTTCCTAAATACAGCAGCAAAGCAGCAGCTGCACGCCCAGAGGCAGCACCAGCCCTGGCAGCCTTTGAGAAGCACTTTCCCATGCCACAGACCCCTGGAAAGGGCTATTCCCACCCCTGCCTGCTCTGAAACCCTGCGAGAGGCCACGGTTGGGGTGGATCCCCACTCACATTGATCACGGAATCCTTGAATTTGATATGCAGGCGGTAGTTGGAGATGGCGATCACAGCGTCGTTGGCATGGCCCAGGTACTCCACCCCCTCACCCTGCAACACAGTGAATGGCACCTGGAAGGGAGACAGCACCAGGTCAACACACACACACACACAAACACACTGGCACCACATACCCAAGCCACAGAAAAGGAGATTCTTTTGAGCACTGGGAATTCCCAGAGCCGCTCTTCCCACGGGAAACCGTTCCCAGCAAGGTGCTCCTCATGCCCTGAGAGCAGACGACAGCATGGCACAGCACTGGTACCCACTGCCCAGCCCCACACGTCGACCTGCTTCCCAAGGATGCCTCCAGAGCCAGCAAACACCTCCTGAAGGATGAAGCTTATGGAGCAGAGGGTGTGAGCACACAGCCAGCATGCCTGGCAGTGGGGGGGCTGCAATGGGGGCAGAGGGACTGATGGTCCCTGCTTTTAGGAGAGGGGAAACAAGGGGCATGGTGAGGGACACGGCCTGAGGACTGCACAGCTCCAGGCAGAGCCTGACACCATTGGGAAACCCTGGAAGGGGCTGCCCAGGGAGGTTTGGAGTTCCCATCCTTGGAGGTGTCCAAGGAATGACTGGGCATGGCACTCAGTGCTCTGGGCAGGGGGACAAGGTGGGCTGGATGATCCTGGAGGTCCTTCCCAACCTTTAATGACTCTATGATTCTGTGATGGATGAGAATCCCCCACCCCAGGGCAGTGTCACCTCCGTGACCTGCACCACTTCAGTGGAGGGGGCTCTCAGCAGCACTCTGAGACTCACCAGCACCACCCAGGTAGGCAAATGAACCAGAGTTGTGCCCAGTTCTTGCTAACAAGGCAGAAGGAATCTCTATATATAATTATTTGTATGACTCAGGAAGCTTGTCCTGGTTAAAACATGACAAAGCTTCACTAAAGTTACCTGAATTCAATTATTTTTTTAAAATACCTAGATAATCAAGTGTCTCTGTGTTCCTCCCCATCAGTCTGGCCATGCTGCAGTTATTTTTAAAACATGGGATCCTGGCAGACAATCAAGTTTGACTTTTCTATTCTTATATTTAAGAAAAAGAAGGCAGAACAGCCTAAAATTCACCAGGCCCCTTTGTCCTCAGCTAATCAGGCTCCTCCTGTTCCCTGAATGCCACCTACAGCAGGTGATGTCGGCAACCAATTATGCAAAAAATGTCACGATGATTTATCATTTCAGCCAGAGCTGAAACCTGCCAGACAGGGCAGCTGATGGCACAATTCATTACACTGTGATTAGTACAAGTCAGACCACCTTCCCTTTATTTTTAAGTTGTTTTTAAGGCTTGGGTATGTGCTGCCTAAAAACCTGAATTTCCTGGGTTTCAGACTTCAAGTGACAACTGTGCAAACAATTTCTCCTTTCTTTGTACACAAAGAACCACCTTGGACTGGCATCTCTCCGAACACCCTTTAAAAATATTGTTTGCCATGAAGAGTTTACCCTCTTTTTATTTCTGCAGTTTATTTCTGCACGCTTGCCAGAGCTGTTTTTAGCTGGCATGTGTTTCTTCTGCTTACGTGGCTCTTTCACACAGCACCAGAAGGGAGACAGATTAGAAAGGGATGGAAAGGCTGCAAGAACTGAGAGAGGGAAATCCTGGAATAAACTGGCAGGTGCCTGAATACAAGCTTGTTATCAAGCCACTGGCACCTTTTTAGAATCCCAGAATCCCAGACTGGTTTGGGTTGGGAGGGACCTTAAAGCCCATCTCGTTCCTCCCCCTGCCATGGACAGGGACACCTTCCACTAGATCAGGTTGCTCTAACCCCATCCAACCTGGCCTTGGACACCTCACTTTAGATTAAAACAATTTACAGAAGGGAAATTACCCTTGGGAGGGGTGAATTTTATGGTTCTCCATGCAGAAGACTTAAAGCAGAGTCTCTTCTTCTGCAGGACTCTCAGCTCAGAGTCATTTCAGCAGCTTCACCCCCCCCAAAGCCCACAGACCTGCAGCTTTGACTCCAACAACTTGCCAAGCCGTGGTTGCTCCTTCAAGCCAACACCTCTCAGTCCTTGCTTTCCCCAGCACCTTTTGCCAAGGCAATGCTGATCCCAGAATCCCCCCAAGCCCTTCAGCAGCAGTGGGAACGAGGTGAGCCTGGCTCCAGCCTCATTAGGAGGACGATGGGCACTGGATGGATGCTAAAGGAAGCTCCAAACCCCAGGAGGCTGGGCTCCTGCCCCTGCTGCACAGCAGCAGCAAAGCACCGAGGCTCTTCCAAGGGCTTTCTGCAGCAGGAGGCTGGCACCATATGGAGGTGACTCCTTCCAGCCACTCTGCAGCAGGAAAATGCCAGGAGCAATGTGTGCCAGGGCCAGGGCAGTTGGTGCAGTCGCACGCTAAGGATGCACAGAGCACGGCCTGGCTCCAACTGAGCTGGAAGGGACCCACAGGGATCATCAAGCCCAACTCCTGAGCAAATAACCCATACTGGGATAGAAATGCATTATTAGCACCATGTTCTAATCAACTGAACTAATCCCCTATCCCAGGGAGCATCTACCTGCTGCAGAGCTACGCAGGCGGCGTCACGTTCCTCGCTGCCAGTGCAGGCGAGGGCAGGGAATACCCAGCCTGGCTGTGCATTGCATCATGCTCCAGCCACATGTTCCAGAGGTAGGAGATGCTGTAGACATCCTGGCAGGGTTGGGAAGGCAGGGATGGGGTGTTTGGAATGACTGGCAGCACGTGGAAGGACCCACCACTCCGTATGTGACCTTCAGCACTGCCCAGCCTGTGGCCTCCAAGATGTCGTGGGCTGGAGAACTGCTCTGCAGAGCCCAGTCTGCCACATCCCAAAACTGTTTGGGTGTTCTGACTTCCTTACCTGCAATGATTCCTCCTCCTTTACGAGCTCCTTCGGGGGGAACAAGTCCTTGGCCTGGATGTACTCCAAACTGGGAGGGCCCTCCTCACCCTGCATTGCAAACAGAGCACACAGTCAGACAGGCTCCAGACAGCACCTGCTGTGAAAGCCAAAAATTGAAGCTGTTGGATACTCTTGGCACCCCACGAGATGGGGATACCTGTGTAGGGAAATGCCTGCTCTGCCTCTGGACCCCAGCAGCTCCTCTGCCTGTTGCAGAGTCCCCAGAGCACACCAAAAGACCGAAGCAGGTCTCCAAGTCCTGCCTCTTCCAGCTGAGTGGTGTTTGGAAAGCCAGACAGGTACACCTTGGCCACACACAGGATGATGTGACAGCAATTTGTCACGTCAGCTGGTGCCCCCTTACCATCCTTGGCACCACAGCAGACACACCATGACACAGAGGGTTTCCATCCACAGTCCAGCTTCAACCAACTCCTCCTCCTCTTAAGGACTGCTATTTTTTTTTAGTTTACATTTTTGCTCTCAGCCCAAAAAAAAATCTGGCAAGAGCCCGAAGCTTTTTAAGGAGAATATACAAGCAGGAAATGCAACCCTACAACAACTGCACCTCAGTGCACCCAACTCACAGAGGCACTACCAAGTGGTGCCAGCACCCAAGCAGGGCACTGAGCCCCAGGGCAGCTGGACATGTCCAGCCTGCTCAGACAGACACCCCAGAAAGCCCATGGAGACCTCAGGGTGGTCTGAGACAACACAGGGATCTGGACATGCCATCCTTGACGAGTACATCTCCATTTGGGAACTGGGAATCTTCAGTCACTCAGAGAATCATAGACAATCCTGAGTTGGAAGGGACTCCTAAAGATAAATCCAACCCCTGGCCCCACACAGACACGCCAACAGTCCCACCATGTGCCTGAGAGCGCTGTCCAAAGGCTCCTTGAGCTCTGATAAAATGTCAGTGCCAGTTTCCACCAGCCCTTCCCCAGACCCTGTCAAACCCCAGTGCTGTTGTCTGAAGGAGCAGCACTCAGATGCTCACTGCTGGGAGCCCAGGATGCTGCTAATTCCACACGTATTTGGTGTGGGAATGTTTTCTTCAGAACACCTCGTGCTCTCTAAGTAGCTCCTCTACGCTCCAGCATTTACCAGGAAACACTCTGTTCTGTAAGCACTGAGTAATATTTTAAAATGGAATGTCTTTCTGGGTATAGTCACCCAAGCCAGAACCTGAAGAAAGGAGATCCCAACCCTTCTGGCTCGGGAATATTTAAAACAATGCTGAATCCCCTTGTGTTACCGATGGGGGCTGAAGCCTCATCACCCAGAGAACAGCCTGGCCTGAGGCGCTCCCTGGACCTCAGCCGGGGACAGCCAGAGCCACCCCAGCCCATTCCCAAGGAACCTGCACACATGCTGTTACCCCTGGCATAGGGAGGGAAAGGCACTGCCCCTCCTCGCCCACACGGTGATGGACACAGGGGCACCTCCTGCCCGAGGCAGCAGCCCAGGAGAGCACAAAGGGAAGGTGTGTGCCGGTGCTGCAGCCGGGGAGCAGAGATCTCCCCCGGCCACTTTGCAGCTCGCAGAGAAATCCCAGTGAGCAGCGGGAACTGGAACAGGGCAGCCCGAGCTCTCCACCGGCCTGGGTGTCCTTGAGTCCCTCCTCGCCCGCAGCACGGGGCGGGAGGCTGAGCATCTCCTGCTGCCACATCCCAGCCCGGGGGGATGGAGGAGCCAGGGCGGGGGCTCGGGGCGCCGAGCTCTTCACAAGCCTCCCGAAGCCCTCAGAGCCCATTTGGCCATGAGCCCCTGGGGTGGGTGGGTCTGCAGGAAGGGGCATCACAGCAGGATGAGGACTCCTCTCGCTGAAGGTCTAACAGACAAGGAGCTCGGGATGCCCTCCCAGCACAGGAGGGGTCCCGCACGCCCCGCAGCCATGGCGGGAGCGCGGAGCATCCCCGGGCTCGGATGCTCCCCACGGGAATTTTCCAGCATCCTGCGTGGCACATCATGGCACACGGTGGGCCTTCCGCCGGCTCCGGGGCTGCTGTGCCCTTGGGCCGGGGCAGGGCAGCAGTGCCCGGGGGCCAGGAGAACGGAGGGGGGATCCCCCTGCGCACGCCAAGCCGGCAGACCCCGGGCGGGGGATGCCGGAGGAGAGCGCGCCCCGCTCCCGGCGCCGCTCCCACGGGGGAGAGAGGGAAGGGCAGGGAAAAGCAGCACTTACAAAGCAGTTGAGCATGGAGCAGGAGACGCGGCCTGGCAGACTCATGTTCATTTCCCGAGGCGGCAGCGGGGCCGGGCGGGCACAAGCAGCATCTCCTCCTCCTCCTCCCTGCGGCTCCGAGCTGCGGCCCCGGCACTGCGGCAGCGTGCCCGTGCCC
>VXBX01003150.1:122949-155411 GCA_013400415.1 Scytalopus superciliaris | reverse complement strand
ATCACTGAGCCCTCCTTCCTGAACCCTCTGCCCCAAACCCTCCACGCTGGCATCAAGCCCTCTGCCATGAGCCCTCTGCTCCCAGACACAGCCCTTGGGCCCAGCTGTGTGTCATCCCAGCACTGAGCCATCCTCCCTGAGCCCTCTGCCCAAAACCCTCCACGCTGCCATCAAGCCCTCTGCCCCATCACTGAGCCCCCCCGCCCAGCCCCACCCCCCCCCCCCNNNAGCCCCCCAGCCCAGCCCTGCCCCCTCTGCCCCACCCCCTCTGCCCCAGCCACGTTCCCAGATACTCAGCCGAGACCTCCTGCTTCACCCCTGAGCCCCCCACCCTCCCACAGCCCTCTCTGCCCAGCCAGGGAGACAAGGACAAAGGGGCTGCCCTGCTGTTGGCTGACTGTGGAATACTCCCAAGATTTTAAGTCCCCCTTCCCGGGAGCTCCCACGTGTGCAGGGAGTAGCTGGATGTCCCTGGCTCCCTCCAGCACCCCCACGGACAAGACTCCCCTGGGCCACTGCTCACCTTTACTACCTGCTGTTCATCAAAGCCCATGAGCAAACAGCTCCAGGTCACAGCCCATCCCAGAAGCCACAGGACAAGCAGCTTCCTGGGCAAAGGCACCTCAATCTCTACCATCAGCTGCTGCTCTGCCTCCACTGCTGAGCCAGAGGGAGAATTTCTTTCTTAAAATGCCAAATTAAAACCTGTCCCCTTCATCAATCCTCCAAGGCCCAACTATTTTGCTCAAATCACACCAGCTTTTTGCTCCCCAAACAGTACACAAATCCAAACTGAGCACACCCTTTTGCCCAAAATCACCACAGACAGCTCTTCCCAGCAATACCAGTGAGTTCTCAAAGGGTTTTTTTCAAGTCAGACAGAAGATTTGGGCATTTCTCTGCAGAATTGTTCAGTGTCAGATTACTCAGAGCTGCTTCGGCCAAGGGACAGCTTTGTGACACTCAGACCTGCTGCCTGCAGGGCCAAACACAGTGCCCTGAGCTCCCTTGCTGAGAAAACAATCCCACAGTCCCACTGGCTTTACCACACTCAGGATAAAAGACTTGAAATAATGTGCAACCACACCTGGAGATAAGCCATGAAATCCCATTTCACCTCAGCTCTGTCCTGATCCACCATTTACATGGAACACGGTGGGTGAAGGTCAGGCACTGCCCATCCTTGGGGGCACCCAACTCCACCTGGCACCCACAAAGCAAAACACAAGGAGAACAAGCTTTATGGATGAGGATAGAGGGTTATGGATTTGTCTTGGCCAAATATGAGTGGCAGGAGAGGTGCCCCGCTCCCACCAGGTTCCCCTCAGGGGGGGAATGCCAAGGGTGTGCTGAGAAAGCAGAGCAGCAGAAGGTGGAAAGAACCTTTTCTACTGGAAAGTGGAGCTCTAAACACCATAAAGTCAATATTTATTCTTTTTCCTGACATGTACCAAGGGAAAGCAGCACAGCACGTTTGGGGAGAAGCTGAAGCACAGGAGTCTCTTAGGCAGAGTTTGAACATACTGAGAGCAGACAACACATGACCAGTGTTTATAACACACAAAACCATGGACAAGGCAGGTAAGAGGTCTGCTCTGACCCATGGCAAGAGTTTTAGGACCAAGGCTCAGCTGGGGCCTGGCAAAGGGCCTGTTTGCAGCTCGAGTTGCAGAAGGACCTTTGTAACCCCCTAAGCTGCAGCTGTGCCGAGTTAAAGGGCTGCTCTCAGATCACTGCTTTGAATTTCCAACCTAAGCTGACCTGAACAGCCACAAATAGAACTTCTTCTGCTTTCACTGAAATATTTTTGTACTTTTAGCATTAGAAAAAGACTCACACATGGCTTAGAACCTCCTGCCCGGGCGCTGAGCCGGGGGCAGAGCAGAGGCAGACCTTGCCTGCAGTTCAGTGGTTTCACAGAGTTTCAGGAGGAACTGGATTCAGACTCTGCTTTCACTTCCTTCAGGAGTTCCCGAAATACCTGCCCTCCTTTCCCCTGCAGTGACACGGGCGAGGCCAGGGGTGGTGCTGGGCAGCTGGGGTGGCCCAGCATGGCACTGCAGAGCACTCCAGCCTCCTTAGCTGGCTTAGCCAGAGGGATTTCCTAAATGCCACCTCGGATGCCTCCCTGGCTGAGCAGCTGGGCTCTGCTGCACTGTCACGAAGCACTGAGGAAGAGAAGGTTATTTTCACAGAACTGGGCTCCACCAGTGTTGTGTGTATGTCTCTGTGTGTGTGTGTTCATGTAGGCAGAGAGAAAAACCTCCCTCATCGTCTCCCAACAACCACAACAATCCGAAAGGTTTCCCGACTCTGAGGAACAGGAGCTGAATATAACACAGGCAGCATGTTCTTAAGGGCATTAACCCTTTTCCCCTCTCACTGTGCTGCAATTCCCACCCCCTCTGGACACCTCTGCTCCCACACTGCAGGTAAACAGCTTGCAACCTTTCCTGAAGGTCCCCAAAAGGATTTGGAGGCTCGGAGATAACACAGCGCTTGGCAAAGATAGGCCTGGCACTCAAGGGGCCACCCTGCAGCCTTCCAGGGAGATGATATTCCCTATGGAGACATTCCTGCAGGCACCAGGAGCCCAGGCTTCACAGGGGTGAGCTGCCATCTGGTCCCACATGCCCAGGGAATCCGTACTGGGAGCAGGGCACAGGCACAGAGATGCTGAAATCTCTCTCATGGCCTGGACTGAATTGTTTTGCCAATGGCTGGCCCAGCATTCTGCAAGTTTGGGAAAGGGTGGGTCAGGGAGCAGATAATTCCCACCCTGCCAAGTCACCTCTGATCCCTCTCCCCTCCAAAACTGACGATCTTCCCAAGCAAAGATCTCTAAGTGTCCCAAATTGCTGAATGACTCACAGATTAGCTGGGGGAGCCCAAACCCCGTGCTGGCAGAGTCTATTCCCTGCAGAAAGGGTGAGAAGAACCATAAATTGATAATAGGGCTGGAACACTTCTATGGAGAAAGGCTGGGAGAAAAGACTGGAGAAGAGAAGGCTCCAGGGAGACCCCAGAGCCCCATTCCAGTGCCTAAAGGGGCTCCAGGAGAGCTGGAGAGGGACTGGGGACAAGGGATGGAAGGACAGGACACAGGGAATGGCTTCCCACTGCCGGAGGGCAGGGAGAGATGGGATATTGGGAAGGAATTGTTGGCTGGGAGGGTGGGCAGGCCCTGGCACAATTTGCCCAGAGGAGTGTCCAAGGCCATGTTGGCATCTGGTTTAGTGGAAGGTGGAGGCAGGGGAAGAACCAGATGATCTTCAAGGTCCCTTCCAGCCCAAGCCATTCCATCTAAGAGGCAAACTGGTCCCATGCACTGCAGGGAGGTGCCAGCACACCTGAATTCTGGGGAGAGGTACACCCTTCCCCACCCCACCCCCTGTCTCTTTTTGGTGCCACAAAAAAACTCCTGTCAACATTATTTCCTCAGGCAGAAGGTACTTGTGTCATTTATCTCACCCTAGAATTTAAAATCCATCCTCTTTCTGCTTGGCAAATGCCTAAATGAGGTGAGATGAACTGCCCTCAGAATGTGCATTTCCCTTGCTCTCCATAAGCTGGTGCAGGGAGCTGATGAGCTGTGGCCAAAGGGACTTCTTGTTCTGCCTCCCCTACTTCTGTTGCACAAAGAGCATCTTTGTTTCAGGTCCCCCTACAAAAATAGTTCATTTCCTCAAAGCCTAAGGATGTCTGTGGGTGAACTGAAAGGCTGCTGAGCCACTGAGGTGGCCTCCCAGAAATAAACCCCTAAACCCGTGCGAAGAGGAGCTGCTGGTTTATACCCCATAAAACAGGGCTGGGATGGTGAGGGCCACCTTTTAAACTTTACAGGGTGACAGAAGAGCTTACAGACCTGCAATAATGCACTGAATCTTTGTTCAGAAAGTTGCCCAGAGGTGAGCACAGAACAGGATATGCAGCAAGAATCCTTTGAGAAGAGGGACAAAAGGGCAGAAGTCACGGGCTGTCAACTCTGTGCACCTCAAAATGGGACAAGGGATGGCTGAGCTGCAAACCCCCAGCTGGGATAAGTCATGGGCCCCTCCAAAGGGTAATAAACATCCTGGAAAACACCTCCCAGTATTCCTAGCAGTAAGCAGAGGGAATGCTGCCATGGGAGCTTGTACATGCAGGGAGAGCTGAGCTGCCAGCAGAGCAGCACCTGCACTGACTTACCTGCAGGGTGAGTTTTAAGTAATGTATTAAGGTACCAGGTGCTTGTTAGGGCTCCATTAGCCAGAGTTAAGGATTAAACCAGCCCTGGCGTGGTCTCCAAGGTCATTCCCTGGGGAAAATCAGGAAGAGTCTTGCAATCAAAGCTCTGAACTGACACTCCAACAAGCATCGGTAGAGCAGCTGCTGAGCCACCTCTGGGGTGCTGCTGAGTCAGGGAGGAGCTTTTGGGCACGTCCTTGCTAACCAGAGGGCACTGCTGCTGTGCCCTCTGCCCCCCCTGATCACAGGGAATTAAGGGAGCACTCAGCATGCCTGCAGGGAGCAGGATTTCCAGCCAGCCCTCCCAGCAGCTGGCTGCAGAATCCAGCCCTGAAGCACCCCTGGGGTGACCAGACAACCCTGAGGAGCAGCCATTCAGCAGCAACCCACCTCCCTTGGGAGCCACAGCCCTCTGGAGAGGGCACAAAGGACTCCAGGGAGGCTGCCAGGAGTTTACAGCAGCTCTCTCTGCCTTCAGCTGCTGACAGAAGCTCAGGTAAGTAGGTGGAGGCAAGTGCTTATTTCTACAGCTCCCAATTACGAGTCACTTTCTCTCCCTTGCCATGGGAGACCAAAAAAAAAGCCTGTAAGTCCCTTCCCAAACCAGTGGGTGAGGAGGGGGAGGGAGTTGTTGCAGGGTTTTCCCCCCAAGAGAAAATAATATTTTTTAAATAAAATATGAAAAAGCCCTAAATTCTTTTCAGAAGGTCCTTTGAAAGGGTGCTCATGAGGAGCAGAAAACCCTCTTGCCTAGAAGAAATCAAGCTGTGGTTACACCTAAGGGTGGGCAGGGCCAGGTCAGGGTAAGATCTGTCTAGACACAGTGAAGGAAAACAGGGAGAAGAATAACAAGTCCAAAGTTCCAGTTTGTGCACTCCAAAAAATATGAGATGAGAACTAAAGATGGCTTTGCTAGAGAGAATTTAAAAGACTAGAGCTCTTCAGGTGTCTAAGGGGAATGTGATGGAGATCTACAAGACCCTGAAGGGCAGGGAGATGCTCACAGAGGTTATTCCCAGTACAAGAACTGGGAACCAACCAAAACAACACAGGGCAGGTTCCAAAGCACAGCCAGCATAGCTCTGACACAACGTGTTGCTACTGCAAATCTGCACTTGGTTTTGAAAAGCCTGATACATTCACAGAAGAAAAACCTACAGAGGGCTTGTTAAACATCAATAAATTGTTCCTGGATTACCAAGTCCCTGAGCTGCAGCTCCTGAGAGGTGAGGGCACACACCTGGGCCATGTTCCCCCTGCAGCCATCACTGGTGGTGCTGCATTGACAGCCTTTGTTGGACTCAGCCTGGCCTTCTCCATCTTACCTGGAGGGATTTTTAATGCATTTTTCCATGTGTTTCTTCCCTTTTTGTTTTTTTTTCATTCTGGATACATGGGCATCCCTGTCACCTCCCGAGAAGCTGTTGGGTTTTTACACCTCCAGTGTGACCCCAGGGTAGTTCCAAGGGGCAGTGTCAGATCCTTTAGCAGGTCACAACACAAATGCACTTCCATCTCTCCATCCCAGAGAAAGCCCCCCATCCTGCAGTGTGGGGGAGAAGCTCTTCCAACAAGAAGCATGGGAGATCTTGAGGCAAGACTAGGGAGCACAAGGAGAGGGACTCCACCAAAAATGCTGTGTGTGTGTGTGTAACTACTTGAGCTGAGAGTTCAACCAATGCAGAGAGCACGTTCCCTTTCCCACCCCAGTTGTTAACAGAACACGTGGGGGGGGGACACACAATCCCTCAGGAGATGTCACGATTTCCTCGAGCACTCTGCCAGATTTTTATTCCTTTTTAACGTGTTTAACCTAAATTTTCACGTCCCCAGTTGGAATTTCCAGCCCTTGGACTGTCTCTGCTGTTCTCCTCAGCACTCCTTCCCCCACAACAACACGCTCCTGGCAGTGGGAGCACGAAGCTGATGCTAATCCATGTCACTGCAGCAAACTCAGGCTCTGCCCACCCACAGCCCCACATGCAGATCACCCCTCTTCAAACTGCCACCCTCGGGGCACTCTCAGCATATCTTTCAACATTCCCAGTCTCCAGGTTTTTTTTCCCTCCCAGCAGATCCCTCGTATTTTGGGTTATTTCTTGCTGGAGGCATTAGAGGCCCTTTATCCGAGTTTATCAGCAATCTGGCTGCTTTGGCTGTGGTTCAGATTCTTTTCTACCACATTTTTCTGTGACTAATTCTTGTGAAATTTCTGCTACTTTGGTGGCACCAGAGCTGTTATTAATGTGGTGTTAAATCCTTCACTGAGAGGTGACAGAGGAACACAATGAGAAACCCCAGCAGTAAGTTTTAAAGTAAAAATAAATCAGTAAGCCACAAAAACTGGATGACTATGTCAGTAGTCCAGGGAGACAGAAAGGGTTTCCAGTCTGGTTTACTTTTGTCTCCAGTATATTCCAATAACAGGTTTAGGGGTAAATGTATCAACAGCATCTTGATGACAGTGACAAAAGCTCCCTGTGTTATATTGTTGTATATAATACACAACACTCTTCTTGCTCATTCTTGCATTTCTTCTCATACATTTAGCAGCAATACATGATTTGGACACAGAGAGAACAAGACCACCCACAGAGGACAGAGGCAGACTGGAATCATGGAATCATTAGGCTTGGAAAAGCCCTCCAAGATGATCAAGTCCAACCATTCCCCCAGCACTGCCAAGGCCACCACTAACCCATGTCCCCAAGTGCCACATCCACAGGGCTGTAGAACCTCTCCAGGGATGGGGATTCCACCACTGCCCTGGGCAGCTGTGCCAGGGCTGGACAACCATTTCCATGAAGTAATTTTCCCCAATATCCAACCTGCCCCTCCCCTGGCACAGCCTGAGGTCTTTCCCTCTGATCCCATCCCTCATTCCCTGGGAGCAGAGCCCAATCCCCCCTCCTGGCAGGGACTTGCAGAGAGCCAGAAGGTCCCCCCTGAGCCTCCTTTTCTCCAGGCTGAGCCCCCCCAGCTCCCTCAGCTTCTCCAGCCCCATTCCCTTCCCTGGACACGCTCCAGCCCCTCAAAGCCTTGGGAAACAGGACACAGACTCACCATCCTCAGACACCGTCCAACCTCTCCCGGTTCAGTCACAGCTCAGCTCTTCCAGTTGTTCCACAAAGTCTCACCTGCAGCAAAGAGGAGACAACCCAGAGCAGAAGTTGAGTCCACAGGAGTGTAGTTTAGAAAGGAAATCGGTTTAGAAGTTTAGTTTACAGCAGTGGTACTCCAATGTGAACAAAAAATCAAGAGCCCCCATGGCCAGTGCCCTGTGCCTATCCCTGCTATCCTCTACTTTGTGCCCTTTCCAGGAGCCAATGGAAATGAGATCCAGCACCACAGGGGACACACCAAACCCTTTTGGACAGCCACTAACACAGCACCCAGGACTCATGACCCATCAGCACACCCCACAGGGACCAAACCCACAGCTCAGGGGCACAGGAGGGAGCTGAAGGAAGACAGGCTTGGTCATCGTGGTTCAAGGAGGATCCCCCATAGGGGACTCAAGTGCTTGGAGAGGATTGCTGTGGTCTTGGGAGGAAAACACATCTAAAATGCAGTCTTGTCCTGCCTAGGAGGTAGGGCAGGATGCAAACACTCCCAGTGCCATGAGAAACCAGCAGCCCCTTCTGCCAGCTTTGCCCCCACTTGCAGGAGGTCACAGGAGGCATTTCGGGGAGGGGAAAAGCCAAGCAGCGAGACTTGAGCAAGGTCCTGCTCCAAGAAATCCCTTTCCAATATCACCAGATGGTCCCACAGGTGACCCTGGGAGCTCCACAGAGGAACAGACCCTTCCTCAAGGTTTTCACATCTCTCCAGTGTGGGATCATTAGGTCACCAATATCTCTGAGCGCTCACCAACCACACCTGATTTTTGCATGCCAAAGCTTCAGGAACACTCAAGGTCTTTGGGAAATTCTGCCACCATTAATTTTAACCTCTCTGCTCCTTAGATGAAACACAAATACCAAGGAAGGTGTAATTGGACAGTGCCTAAACATCTCTCACAACACACCCCAGCTGAGAATCCCCCTCCCTCCTCCACTGAGGGATTGTGTCAGGTACAGAAGAGCTCCTGAATACCTGCCCAAGGCTCTCCTTCCCTCAGGGATTTCCCTGCCAGCCCAGAAATAGGTGAGGTTTGACACCCCCACGTCAGAAGGCCAAGCTGAATGCCAGCACTGAGGAGTCACTGATGGAATGTGACTCTCACCCTGAGCCTTCAGCACCACTGAGCTCCTGCCCTGCCTCATGTTGGGATCATTGTCCTTGGCCTTTTGGCTCATTTCTCATATCCTGCCATGCACTCAGCAGGAAAGGACAGGAGAAAGGAATGGGAGGTCAGAAAGGACTCGGAACTTGCACAGTATATTGATAAATTTAATTATCTTTACAGGGCCACAGAGGTGCTCCAAGGGCTGGAGCCCCTCTGCTCTGGGGACAGGCTGGGAGAGCTGGGGGGGCTCCCCTGGAGAAGGGAAGGCTCCAGGGACACCTCAGAGCCTCTTGCAGAGCCTAAAGGGGCTCCAGGAGAGCTGGAGAGGGATTTGGGACAAGGCATGGAGGGACAGGACACAGGGAATGGCTTCCCACTGCCAGAGGGCAGGGTTAGATGGGATATTGGGAAGGATTTGTTGGCTGGGAGGGGGGACAGGCCCTGGCACAGGTTGGGCAGAGAAGCTGTGGCTGCCCCAGCCCTGGGAGTGTCCTAGGCCAGGTTGGATGGAGCTTGGAGCAACCTGGGCTAGTGGGAGGTGTCCAAGGCAGGATGGTCTTTAAGGTGCTTCCAACCCAAACCATTCCATGACATTACCTTTAATTACATTTTAAAGCAGATCACCAAGTTTCAGGAAACTATGAAGAAAGCCCCGCTATGGGAATCAAATTCCCTAGGAAAACCGAAAAAGCCAAATACTCCAGTATCACCTTTCACACCCAGATCAGCCTGGCTCTTTTCAACTGCAAAAGCCCACTAGTTAGAAGCTGTCTCACATTTCAGACTTCACAGAGAAATGAGCAGCAGCCACCACACCACCGGGAGAGTCACTTGCCAGCCGGTGACTTTTAAGCAAGGTGGAAAGCCCAATTAGCAAGGGAAGTGAAATGTTAACTCCGCTTTTCTCAGGCAATCTGAAGCTGTCTGAATCACTGACAACACCGAATGGCACACAAGGGCTGTTCCTGGCAGGGCAGGTATTGATTTATCCAACCATTGCTAATGGCCACCTCAGTTTCTCAGTTCCTCCCTTGCAGGAGAAGTGGGGAATGGCCAGAAACTGAAACTCTTTGCCTGCGTCATGTGTGAGGAAGTTCCTCCTGGCTCCCATCCCCCAGCTCCTCTGGAGAGCCAGTTGCCCAAGAAAAAGGCAATTCATGGCAGCAGCATGAGCTCAGCCAGCAGGAATGCTGTCACTCCTCCATCCCCAAGGGCTTCCTCCTCCCAAGCTGAAGGGGCTCCCGAGGATTTCTGGAGTGAAGAAAGCCAGGGGATATCACAAAGACCCAAGTGCTGCTTGTGCCACCAAGGATCTCCAGCACCACCCGAGTCACACCTGGCCCAGGCCACCAGGGTGTCCTTGTGCAGTTCCACGTGCTCCTGCATGGCATCCCAAATGCATCCCCCTGCTCCAGAGCTGCCCAGGATCCTCCTCCTTCCAAAGGCTGGTGTGTCCTGCTGCCTCTGCCACCGTGGCTTCCAGCCAAAGGGTCTCCAGCCCTCGGGAAGGAGGTGGCAGCTGCCCAATGCACCCAGCACCCCTCTGGGCTGGCACCCACCACCTCTCCCGTGGAAATCAGGTTTGGCAGCTG
Source organism: Scytalopus superciliaris (assembly GCA_013400415.1). Taxonomy (NCBI): domain Eukaryota; kingdom Metazoa; phylum Chordata; class Aves; order Passeriformes; family Rhinocryptidae; genus Scytalopus; species Scytalopus superciliaris. The sequence continues at coordinate 145,364 of VXBX01003150.1, read as the reverse complement.
CTCAAGGCTCTGTTTCCCATGCAAGAGGTTGGATTCCCCCAAAATCCAGGAGAGAAGCTCCTGGGGACAGGGATGGGCTGGGTGTGGTCATCTGCCATGCCATGGTGGAGGCTGATGCTACAGAGTTACATGAACAGGGGACCAGGGGCAGAGAAAGCCAAGACAGAAAGGGTGGAACTGGAGAGAGGATAAATAACAATGATGCCCTTTCAAACATGGCTGGAATCACAGAATCCCAAAATGATTTGGGTTGGAAGGGACATTAAGGTTCATCTCATCCNGCCTGCCCACCCTCACAATAAAGAATCCCTTCTTTATATCTAATCTAAATTCCCCCTCTTTCAATTTGAAGCCATTTCCCCTTCTCCTGTCACTGCAGTTCCTGATGCAGAGTCTCTCTCTGGCTTTCTTGTAGGTCCTTTCAGATCCTGGAAGGGGCTCTGAGGTCTCCCTGCAACCTTCTCTTGCTCCAGGCTGAGAATTCCCAACTTTCTCAGCCTGTCTCCACAGGGGAGGTGCTCCAAGTCCTCTTACCAACTTTGTGGCCTCATCTGGACTTCAGCACTTCCATGTCCTTCTTACACTGGGGGCACCAGCACTGTACACTGCGGGAATCTGGTCTCACCAGAGCAGAGCACAGGGGCAGAATCCCCCCCTCACCTGCTGCCCACACAGCCCAGGGCACGGGGGGTTTCTGGGCTGCCAGTGTAGAGGTTTTGGACAACCATCACCCCCAAGTCACCCCAAACCCTCAAGCTGTTCTGTGCAACCACAGGGGCTCACTCACCCTCCATGGCCAGGCCAAGAGCCCCCCCTGCCCTCCCCATGGCTCCTGGAGGAGGCACAGGACAGTGCCAGGGGGTGATGCCACGTGCCATACCCGGGCTGGGGGAAGTAGAGAAAATAACTCACTTCACTTGAACCCTTTTACAGCTTGTAACCTACCCTGAAACTCTCAGTGTGGGAGCCAAACCCTCGGATAATGATGCCATGTCAGAGCTGAGAACACTCATAAAACCCTTCATTTGCTCTCTCTGTAATGCCCATGTGACTCAGCCACACTTCCTTACACAACCACACCATTGCCCCTGGAGATCTTTGCCCCTCCTGGTGAGCAGTGTCTGGAAAACCCTGTCCCAGTTCACTGCAGATGCTGGAAGAGCCTGTGCCTGCAGAGCTGGACCCATCCTCCTCCAGGATGCTCAGCCTTGGCCCTGCCCAGTCACACACACACCAGTGATTGTCCTTTTCCCAAACTGCAGCTCTGGAAACAGCCAGGTCTCCCTCCAAACTGCAATCCGAGCCAAGGTGGCAGAGAAACCGGACATGCACTGGAAATCCCAGCTCTCCATGCAAACAACTGGGCTTTCAGAAGTCAGGAGAATCATTTCCTCTCTCTCTCTCTCTGCCTCTGCACATCTCACAGAGGTGCCATGAAAGGCCAGTGCTGTGGATTTACAGGAGTCTCTGAGCAAAGCTTAAAGCCCTGCCTTCAGCACACCAGGATTAACACAGGGAGCTGGGCGCAGGGAATATGGAATAAGAAGGAATGGCATTCCCTGCCATCACCTGCTGGCACCCCATGGGGAGCAGAGGCCCTGTGGGAGGGAGGGATGGAGGGAGGGAGGGATGGAGGATTCCCATCACACACAGGGGGATTTCAGACACACACATGGAGGTTTGGAAAGGTGGGAAAGGCGGTTGCAGCTTCCCAGCTGGAAGGGACATCACAGAATCCCAGAATATCCTGAGCTGGGAGAGACTCCCAAGGCTCCCAGAGTCCAACCCCCAGCCCCAAGAGTCACCCCCTGTGCCCCAGAGCATCAGCCAAAGGCTCCTGGAGCTCTGGCAGCCTTGGGGCTGTGCCCACTGCCCTGGGCAGCCTGGGCAGTGCCCACCACCCTCTGGGGGAAGAGCCTCTCTCTAATATCCCACCTAACCCTGCCCTGGCACAACTCCAGGCCATTCCCTGGGGTGTCGTGGGTGCCCCAGGCGAGCTGGGTGGCCCCTGGCAGCAACTCACTTCCCGCTGGGAAACTTGGTTTTTAATTGCTCATAAAACTTCAGCAATTGTTTGCAGTTGGAGCAAAGCTCAGTGCCTGCCCCAGGCAGGGATTTTTGCTTTAATTTCAGCTAAAATCACAGAGTTAGTCCTGGCGCACTAAAAACAAGCCCAATATTGAACAGGAGATGCTAGAAATCAAAAAAAAACCCCAAAAAACAAAACCCCACACCCAGGAACCCTGTTGGACTTACTGTGATCCCAAATCAAACAGAAACAGTCATTTCAAGCCTCTTGACTAATTAGAGGCTAAAAATATAATTGTCAGACCCCACAGTTACATGCAGAGCAGATTGTATGGGACGGGCTTTGTTATTTTAAACAAAATTACAGTTCTCGGAGCTGTTTCTAATGAAGGCCACGACCAGCTGCTCTTCAACAACAAAACTCTTTCACTGCTGAATAACTGCTAAAAAGAAAAGATCAGGCTACCAGAGCTCAGGAATGTCACAGCAATACCAGATGATGGTGACAAGTTGCCAAAGTATTCAGATTTCTCTGGAAGGGCTTGTAAATTTATGGGGCTAACCAGGGATGAATTCCAACATGCAGAATTACCCCCGGATGAAGGGCTGCTGGAAGTGGAGATCAGAGCATCCCATGGACACCTCCACATGGGACAGGCAAAAAAAACTACTGCAATAATGTCTGAGAGCAGAGGGGACAAACTGGTGGCACTTCTGTCCCCAGCACTGCTGGGGCCACAGCAACAACTGCCTCCAGGTGGCCAGCATGTTTGGAGCAGGAAGACCAATCCCATGGAGTGATCCCAAATAAAAACAGCTCGGAGATGCGGCTTGTAACCCAAAAATAATAATAAAAAATAAACTTTCAGTATGCTGGAGTATTTATGCAAAGTATCATGAGCTCTGAGCAACTCTGACAAGGAGAGATCTCCAGCCAATTACTGGTAGGTGAAGTTTCAGAATGGAATAAATTCCATCAAGCTTATGGAAAAAGTTGTCCTTTTTGTTGCTTGGAGTACTTAAAATGGATTAAATAGTCTGGCTTTTAGTCCAGGTCTGAAAACACAAATCCTCACAGGTTGTGGGTAAGTGGAGCTGCCCGTGGTACCCCCAGCACATCCCACACCTCCAGCTGCTCTTCCCAAGGAGATCAGTGACTTGGGATCAGAGTCCCACCTTCAAATCTCTGCCACCTGGGAGATGTGGGCAGGGTAAGGAGGGATGCCAAGGGAGGGTAAGGAGGGATGCCAAGGGAAGGGGGTACCTGCCATGGCACTGCATGGCCCATCCTGAGGATTGGGAGACATTCCCAGGCCAAGAGGGAGCCAGGCATGGATGGCACCTCGCTCAGCCCATGGCATGGAACCACATTCCACCTTGGCTCACCCACAGCCACAAGGAAAAGGTCATGGCTTGCAAACCCTTCCTGGCCATCCAACCAAACAGTCAGGTCATGATTAAAATGCCTTGGAAGTGGTTTTTTTTTTTCATATTTAAAAACAATCCAGACCTCTTTGAAGGCTGATTAGGCTCCACTTGCATTCCAAGGGGGAACATCTAGGTTTCAAACATGGATTGTTGCCAAGAGCTCAGACCAGGACACATAAAGCAGCAATTTGCATGACTGGTGAGTCTGGGGAAAGCTGGAGTAGCCAGGAATGGTCCTGAGTGCACAGAACTATCCCATGGGAGAAAATCCCTCAAAAACACATGCTGTGCTGCTCCTCGTGCCCAGTCCCAGAGCAAACACTTAAAGCTGCACAGTGAGGATGTTGGAGGCTGCATTGGGTATGGAGTGACACAGGGAATACAGGGACAGAGTGTCCAGCCAGGGATCAAGGGGGACAGCAGTGGAATATGTGCCAGCTGCAAAGGAGGGCAGGGGGATGTGGGTGTGAGGATAAGGTTACACAGAGCAACAGGAGGATGGCAACCAGAGCCCCACTGGGAGAGCAAATCCCTAAGGAAGGGCTGAAGGAGCTGCAAAGCAAGTCCAGGATTCCAGGAGTTCAACTGCCATGGAGTGAAACCACCCAAATGGCCAAGGTGGGGGTGAGAATAATACAGAGACTTTGCCAAGCTCAAGGTTTTGGCAGCAGCATTTCCAGTCTGAGGAGATGAGGGACTTCACTTTGAGTGGGCTTACCATGGAAGTGGGGGAATAAAGTCAGGGACAGGAGGTGAGTGGAGCAGAGGTGAGCTTTGCCTTGAACAGGGGAGAAACTACACAGCATGGGGAAGGATTCAGAGGCAGGTGAGAATTTAGGAGCAAGGGGGAAGGGGAATAGTGTGACAGGGGGGAACAGGCAGCACAGGATCAGAGGTGAGAGGACAAGCCAGGGAACAAGTGCCTGGTGATGGGAGAGGAGCCCTGGCAAAAGGGATCACTGATGGAGCTGAACTGGGGTGAGCACCCAGGGCAGGAGCAGCACTGGGGTACACATAGTTGTGGGGTCAGGCTAGTGAATGGTGTAGAAGGGAGGACTGCTGGGGGTGGGATGAACAGCCTGGGAAGAAGGGATGCAGGAATGCAGAAGAGGGTGTGGAGGGAGCTGGAGGGGGAAATGGGCAGAGAAGAACAGAGCCTGGGGGAGGAAAACACCACCAGAATTTGAAAAATGCCAAACTCAGAGGCTGGGCCAGGGATGCACCTGGAGCAAAGACCTGCCTGTCACCTCTTTGTCAGGGGAGGGCTTAGCCTGGGGACACCATCAAAGCAGTGTAAGGACAACTTGTTTTGCAGAAGAGTGAAGAAACAGCAGAGGGGGAGATCCTTCTGGTGCATCCAAGCTGCAGGACCATGTTCCCAGCAGCATTTTGTCTGTCCCATCATTTCCTCTGCCAAGTCTCACTCAGCCAGGAGTCAGGAGAGATGGACACACAGAGGAGCCAGAATACAGTTTATACCATGTGTGATGTGGAATGAGATGACCTTTAAGGTCCCTTCCAACCCAGGCAGTCTGTGATTCTGTGAGATGGTGGTACATGGGTAGATTCTGGCAGATGCCAGCTCGGAGGGTCCAGCAGTGCCACCCAGATGCCATCAAGATGTATGGGATAAGGAAGGAAGAGAAGGGAGCCCAGCACTTTGCCAGACCCCTAATGAGCACTGCCATCCATCTCTGCAATGACTTTAAGCATAATTAATTTCAGCAGCCTGCCAGCTGACTCCACTCTTTACACTAATGACAGTGAAATCCGAGGTTCAAGGGGAAAGCAGTGACTGCAAAGGAGGCAGAGCCAGGACCATCTCCCCTCTCCCCTCTCCCTTCCCAAGGCTGTGGCACAGCCCCGGCACTGGGGCAGCCGGTGGCACCAGGTGGCAGCAGCACACCAGGGATGTTCCCCTGCCAGGGCAGCCTCTGCCTCCTCCCTCATCTTCCCGAGGAACTGGCAGGGAACAGGGACTGGCAGAGGCTGATTCCTTTCCCATCCCAGCCAGGGAGAAGCCCGAGGCACCAGCAGAGAGCAGGAACAGATCCCTCATTCATCCCAGCGCAGGCACACGGAGGAGCCACGGACGGAGAGAGTCCCCACTGCCCCCATGCCATCCCCACCCTCCATGCCGAGCTGGCAGAGAAGGGATTCAAAGCCAAGGCTCCAAGCTGAACTCCATAACCATCAGACTGACAGGGACAGGAAGCACAGCTTTGGCAAACATTTCCAGAGTCCCCTGTAACTCCAGCCCGTTGTTCTCCGAGCTTTGTTTGCTTTTCTTTTAAAAAGCAGTTGGGACATTTCAAGTCACAATTAAGCCTTTATTCAAAGTACAAACAATTGCCTGGTCCCTACCCAAAGCAGTGCAGATGGATCCATCCCAGCTGCAAACCAGGCTCCTGCCTGCTCCTGGGGGTGCTGCAGCTCCGGAGGGAGGGATGTGTGGGCGCTGGGCTCCCTCTCAGCCTGCCCTGGCAGTGCCCCTCTCCTCACCGTGCACTGATTTTAACTCAACCTCAGGAAGGAAGCAGCAACAGCTTCAAGGAAACGGTGCCTGCACTACTGAGGTCACATCCCAAGTCTGCAGGCTGGAAAAGTACTGTCTGAGCTGGTCTCTGTGCAAACACTCAGATCTCGTTATGCATGAGGAGAATTCACCTTTTAATTCTCGTCAGCCTGGGGAGTCTCTGACAGCCGTGGTTTTCTTTGAAAAGCAATCTTTGTGACTGCACAAAAACCTGAAATATGTGACCCAAATGCACCAGAAGGCTCTGAAATCTCTCCACCTCTCCCCCTCTTCACCCCACAACAGCTTTTCCCAGCTGAGCTCAGGGCTCTCCGGAGCATCCGGCTGCATCTTGCACTCAACATGTGTGTATTTTAAAGTAAGTTCAACCAAACAGCGGCAACACAACCTCAGCCCTTTTGTTTTTATAAATATAACTGTTATTCTTTTATACAGGTGCATAAACATACCCATCTGGTATTACTTTAGGAGTCCTAAGGTTTCTGCAGCCACAGGATAGGACGGATGGGGGAACTAGAGCCTTTGGTAAAGGCAGCTGGACACCTTTGGCATCCAAACTGGTACCTGCCTGCAAGGATCTGGATCCCTGCTGGGACAGACAGTCAATAGAAACAGTGTCTGAAAGAAAAAAAATATTGCTGTTATTGCAGGTGATCACATGCCCTGAAATGGTCCTGCAACAGTACTGGGGCTCACAGCCCTGTGAGAGCTGCAATTCCAGCTCTGGCTGTGCCTCCTGGGCTCTGGAATCACGTGCTGCTGGCCAGACCCCAGGCCAGAGCCCACGGTGCCTTCATTAACAGACAAAATCTCTAGGAGAGCTGTTTTCTCCAAGGGCAGCTTTCTCCCATGGGAATGAAATGAAGCATTTTTTAGTAACACACAAAAATGTGTACATGAAGAAGCTACAACCAAAACCGCCACAGGTTTGAGAGGACAACAAAGCATCGGGATTTCTGCTCTTCACTCACCCAAACCAAGCCCTGTTTCCCCAGCAGCCTCCCCACAACCAGCAGCCCCAACGAGGTGGATCCTGCAGTAGGATCTGGAATACTGACAGCAACGTCCAACCCTTGAAACGTGGCTGGGAACACTCCTGGTGGAAACCCAGCTCCTCTCCAAAACTTGCCCAAACTGTGCCGTGATCAACTCAAGTTCCCAGCTCCCCCTTGCATGGGAAGAACCTCTAAGAATCTCTAACCCACCAGAGTGAGGAACAGCTGCTCAGGGTTTCTGCATCAAGCTGCACAACACCACAAGAGGAGAGGGAAACCCTTGAGAGCTGTTATTAAGGAATTAAGAGCTCACTTTGATTACACGTCCAACCTGAGCACAGTCAGAGCTGGTGGCTCCCGTGGAAACTCCAGGTTTGGGGGCAGCACCTCAGGATGGTTCATGGTGCCAACAGCCTGGACATCCTCCTTCCCTCTGCCACTGTGGAGAGGAGCCCTCTCAGCGCTTTGTGTTTCTACCACTGCTCTTTCCAACCAGGCAATCAACTTGGAAACTTGCCCTTCACGAGGCTTTTCTGTGGGTGGTACCCCTCCCAACACCAAGCAATATCCCACCTGGCCTTAAACAATTCTGTTTCGCCCAAAATTGGTTTGAGGAGCTTAAACTGGATCCTCTGGCCTTTAATTTCCAATTATCTGGAGCCTTCAAAAACGCTTTGCACTTCAGCAATGGAAAATCCCATGGAGGGACTGCCTTGCACACTGACCTGCTTTCATTAATAACCTCACCTCAAAGGATGTGGGCAGGTCAGCAAGTTCAGCTGAGCTTAAGTGCTCCCATCCCTGCTCTCCAGCACGAGCTTAACTGCTGCTAAAAACAGCACTGACCACGCCGGCCGCTCCAAAGGCACCCTCAGAAAGGGAAATCCCCAGCCAATCGATCCAAGGGAAGGGAAGGCAATTTGATATATATATATAGCAAGTCCCCAGCTTATCTAGCAGCAAGAGCTGCTCGAATTCACACGTGCTGTCCCTTCCTGCTGCCAGCTTCCACCAGGACAGCAGATGAAGGCAGCCACATGCTGAGCTGGGTACAGAAAGGAGCCTGAGGATTTATACTCATCTGCTGCAATTCACACGAGGCTTTTTCAAGGCTAGGAGCAGAGCCTGGGATTTATTACAGTTATTAAAGGGAAGAAGACTCATTAGGGATCAAATTCCTGCCTCTGAAAGGTTTAGGACAAAAGTGAAGTGCATCAGACTGGCTCTACCTAAGACAAATCTCGGGAAGCAACGGGGTTTTTATCAACTCTGCCCAAATACGAAGCAGTTCCTTTCCTCCCATCAGTGCATCACTGACATGCACAGATGGAACTGCATTGCTGCTGAAACCAGTGGCAGCTGTATCAGCAATTCCAGGTGAATCCAGGTTTTCCCCATTGCTGTGTACCCACTGCAGCCCACGCTCTGCCACACAGGCCAGCCCCCCGAGCTCCAGCCATGGAAAACAGGCTGCATGGAAAACTTGGAGTCACAGCACCCAGCGAGGCACCATCCCACTCCCCAGTGGCTCCACTACCAACCCTTTGCTGTGGGATTTCGGGGGGTGGGAGGGAGCAGGAGCAGCAGCAGCAGGGCAGTGGGATCCCACCTGCTGGGCTGCTGCTCCCCAGGGAATTCCAGCAGAGGAACCGGCTGCTCGTTCGGGCTGCTCCGTCACCAGTAAAACATGCTGAAAATGTGACTTCCTCTGCTGCAGACCTATTGAACCTTTTCAGAGAAGTCTAAGGAACTTCCTCTTGTGTTTCAATAAGAGACAAGTTCACAGGAAGAACAGTTCCTCTCATAACTTCTGGGAATTCCTCTAGTAAAAACACCTATTGAAGAAGGAACGATGCAGTAGGAGAAAGGGAGGTGGGGGCAGGGGGGTCGCTTTTCACCAAGCCTGCGTTTTATTATAAAACAAAACTGTGAGTCCACTTTACAGCACAAACCCACTTTTACTTCCTCTTTTGCCTCATTAAGCAACAGCAAGGAAAGCCCTGCACAGTTTCCTAATGAGCCTGATCTGCACAGAACCTCTGCATTCAAGAGTTTCATATTAAAAAAAAAACACCACCAATCTCCATTTGCTCTCCTTGCTGAACAAAACAGGCTCTGTCTAGGATCATCCTATCCAGCATCCAAAGGTGCTTGGCCACCTGTTATCCTTTGGAAATGCACACATGAGGCAGCAGAGAGGGACCCATCTGCCTGCTGGCACACAGGGAAGGGTGGCACTCCCTGGAGAGTCTGGATACATTGGCTTTTAATTTACAGAAAGGGAAAAGAGCAAAGAATGGGGTTGGTAAGACATGACCCTGTGCCAGCCCGAGAAGTGCAAAGGACAGCAGGATGGGGCATGGGTAGCTTGCTGGCACATCCCAGCCCTGGCATCCGCTCTCCTGTGGATCTGCATCCTGGCCCAGTAACGTGGCATTCCAGGCTGCCCTATAATGAGCACAGTGCCATGGATGCTGGAAGCTACTGGCCCTCCCAGGGAATGGGCAGGGGTGTGAGTCAGCCACAGGACTGGCCAATCCTTCAGGCCACAGCAGGCCTGTTCATTCAGTTCTGATCATTTATTATCTCAAAGTCCTGCAGAGGTTTCCCTGCAGGCCCCACTCCTCCCTAAGTCCATCAAATCTCAGCTCTGTTAATTATCCCTTCCTGCACCAAGACTCAGCCCTCACCTTCGGCAAGCAGCAAAGCTCCTCTCCAACACAGCTCCACATGCTCCCAACGGGCTGTGGGGCCAACATCCCACAGGAACGGAGCCAACATCACCACCAAGTGTTTATGGCAAAACCCAACGGTGCCCAGGTCACCCCTCCGAGAGATGCTGCCCCCCAAACCCCACCGTGTTCTCACCAGGCACGGCAGACTCCGAGGATCACAACTGCCAGGCTGAGGAGCACAGACAGAGCTGTCACAGGGCAAAGCTGCTGCAGCAACAGCTCTGCTGGAGGGACCTTCCCACCGCGGGCAGAGGAGCTGCTGGCACTGCCCTGAGGGATGGTGCAACCTGGCAAAGTCCGGGACTCGCTCGTGGCGTCCCCTTGGGGATTTCTGCTCCGGGCTCCAGCACCTGGGAGTCTCCCAGCACGGCCCCTGCCCTCACCACAGCACTTCTGAGGAACACAGCCTGGATTCCTGCCATTGTGTGACCTTTAGGAATGGCAATGATGCAGCCCAGGTTCAAAACCCCCCGGAAAACGGGGACTTCACAGCACAAACAAAGCACTTCTCCTTGGATGTCAAGGGACTTTCTCTTCCCATAGGCAGTTATAGCCACACATCAACATATCCACACACCAATATATCCACACATCAATATATCCACACACAATCAGTGCCCATCAGTAACAGGCATTCACAGCCCAAGATAATTCCACCTGCCTGAGTAAAGAGGTACCAAGGTCCTGAGCAGGGCAGCACTGTGGGAGCTGGAGGGGAAACAAGAGGGATGTGCAGCATTGGGTCATCCTGGGGGTGATAAAACTCCCTAAATCTAGAAATAGAAGTGCTTTATAAAGGCACTGCACCCTGTGAGCTGTAGTACCAACCGGGCCTGGCAGGGTCAGAGCTGGCACCAGTACCAAAGCTCCTGGTTATCAACCAGCTCAGCCAGGCTACAGCTGCTTTGGGAAGAGCCACTGCGAACTCAGCTCTTGCCCCTCTCCCTGGACACAGTGTTACTCCCTCTTCCTTCAAAAGGGCCCCTGGCACTTTGTAAAAACCAGGTGCAGACAGAGACGTTTCCTTGCTGCAAGCAGGATGGGATTTCTCATTGCCCAGGCTCCCTCTTGCTATATGCACATCCTCTGGCTGGGATTGCACACACATCCATGGCCTCTGGGTTTCACCTGGCATGCAGAAACAACAGGCATTAGGAGCTTTTCTTTCCTAGAGATGACACCTCTTGTAAAGTGGTGGATATGAAAAACACAAGCCAGGAGCTCCCTGACAGAGAACTACTCAGTGCTGGCACTTTCTAGAAGCAGCAGATCTCCCCTCCACTGCAGGCAGGTGATGGACAGCCCTGTGCAGGTGAGAGAGATGTTTGCAGAGGACTGAGAAGAACCAGGCACATTGTTTAGGAGCACAAAGGATCCAAATACACAGAAGGAAAAGCTGATACCCCAGAAAGAGGAGCCAGAGTTAATCCCTCTGCAGGGCTCCCAGCCATCTCCCTGTCCTTTGGGACTGCAGGGGAATGGGTGCCTGGGAGCACAGCAGGCACAGGGGCACACACTCATCACACCAGGACTCAACAGCAGCTCCCCAGGTCACGAGGACTTCAGCTTTTAAAAAATTAAGCAGCACTGAACTTTAGCATCAAAGGAATTAAATCACACATGGAGAGGACATAAAAGGCTGTGACAAACCCTGGAGTCACACTGGAGGAGCACAATATGGGGCTGACAAAGGCCCAGACCTACCCAAGGGCACAGGAAAGCTGACAAGAGGCCTCCAGAACATGAGTTGTTCTTCAGCACAGCCAGTGGGAAAATTTAACACCCCAGGTCACTGGGAATGTCCAGCACACCCTCAGCGGGACAAACAGCATCTTGAAAAAAAATCTCTGGTTCTTTCAGAGGAACTCACCAAATCATACTTTGGCATCTTCCCACCAACCCCCCAGACACATCACAGCTGTACCTCCCCCATCCAAACCCAGCCCTGGCACACACAGGCTGCTCTGCTGCACATCCGACTCCAGCCTCATGCCCAAAGAGACTCATTTCCACTGCCCCAAGCCTGACCTCCAGGGCAGCACAGGCTTTCTGGCCTGTGCCCAGATGCCATGGGCTTGCTCCAAAGTTTTCAGCAAGAACAGAACATTTTAGCCTTTGGAAAATGCAGTCTGCTGTTCGGGAAGGAAGGCACAAGTGCCTTTGGCATGGGGGCAGCCCTGACCTGGGGGAGGCAGGAAGCACAGGCGGTGTGGCTGGAAAGCAGAAGGGAGAACAAACCTCAACGGTGCTGACTGGGGTGAGAAGCAACAACTCTGGGGCTCCTCACATCCTCCCAGAGCTCCACCTGGGCACCCTGGGTCACGAGGAGCTGCTGGGTGATGATGGTGCCAGCTGGTGCTGGCAGCCAAGGTGCTGCAGGAAGCACGGGCATGACCCGGGCTCACCCCAGGTACGCTCAGCAAAACGTTCTCCAAACTGGGTGTAGATGCCTCATAAACGAGATACTGAACGGGACAGCTGCTTCTCCTGTTCCCATGAAAACAGCGAGACAGATTCCACCTGGCTCTGTCACACTGGTGGCCCTGAGTGCTGCGTGCCAGTCATGCTCCTGCAATAAAGTGACTTCCGCCGAGTGCTTTGAAAGCTTTAAAAAAAACCCAAAAAAACCCCCAAAATTTATTGTGAATCTGGGCAGCACAGCATAAACAACAGAGGCAACTGAATAGATTCATGCTGGATTGCCACAAGGCACTCATCCACTCGGGGAAAGCTGGCTACTTCAACAAGTTTCTGGAATCAAACAAAACAACAAAACCCCGTGAAGCTTCCAGAAGGAACAATGCAAACTGCAGCCCTCGGCTTCACCAGGGACCAGCAGGGAAAGGCTGGCACAGTCTAAGCGATTGAACTGACTGGAGAGCAGAGTTGCTCTGAGGGTCCTTACCATAAAGCTGTGCCATGTCCAAGCACGTCCTGCCAGAGAGAACAATTCCACAATTCCGTTTTGCAGTGAAGAACTAACTAGTCAGGTTGGAAAAGGCACAACAACTCCGTTTCCCAGTCAGTGCTGCTCACACGGCATGAAATGGCAGAAAGCTGAGCTCCAGAGAGCACCCCGCTGCAATTCTGGGCTTAAGTTCAGCTACAAGACTTTGCCCCCAAGCAGATAAGTTGTGAGCAGTGTCCATCTCTGTCCCAGCTGCCAGCACAGGCTTCTCCAAAGCAGGAGGAGCTGACAGTGGTCAGCAACCTCAGCTAAAGTCACCAGATTTGGCTCTTCTTTGGTCTCAGACAGAGGTCCCCATTGTATCACCTGGACTTTGCCATCAGAACATTCCCATATGCCTTATTTCTAGGTCATCATCATTTCCCCATTATCTTATTCCCAAGATTTAGGTGAACCTCAATGCCCATCACCATCCTTCCCATCTCCGTGGTGGGATCAGACCCACTCCCTTGCAAGGGGCAGCTTGGTGTTTCTGTCCCCCTGGAAAATAAATGTTGGCCTGAACCAAACTCATGGGCAGGCCAGCAGATCTTTCCAGGAATGCAGGGACAGATCAGCTGTGTCAAACACACTGCTGAGCAAACACCCCACCTAGAAGATAAGCGGGAGGATCCACGAGGGAAGGCGGAGACTGAAGGGAACAGAGCGCCTGCAAATGCTGGCAAACATAAAAGGAAACCTCTGAGGCCACAGACACTTGATACGTGTTGAAACAGAATATACTGACACACAACTCTCCTCTCTTGGGATAGGCCCTGGGCAGGCTTTTCCCTCTTGAAGAAGAAATTTGAGGGCATCTCAACTGAGAAGGGGCACAGTCAAAGCCAGAAGTGACAACAGTAAGCCCTTGCTGTTGCAAAGAGCAGGAACTGCCTGTTTAGGTTTGCTGTTGCTCTGTCCTACTGAAGTTCTCCCTGCTGGGAAAGGCAGAAGCTGCTCCCAAGCCCACCACACACAGATCGCTGCAGAATGATGCTGCAAAACAAATACCAGGCAAAACTATCCCCACAAGTCAAGGCCCATCCCTCCTGGGAAGGGGCTGCTCCAGCTCTGAGGTAAACCCAGGCACGTCAGAGGCTCCACAACAGCTCTCAGCACAGGGAAGGCACAAAGCTCTCTCAGGGGGCTGTGTCTGAGGAGCCTACAGCTCCACGTGTCAGACCCTCTCAGCAGCACAACTGGCCAGACCAGAGACAGACTAAGGAAAGCTGGAGGGAAATAGATGGCAGGGAAGGGAAAAGGGGGGGTGAGGTACAACCAAATAGCACTCCAAGAGCCCAGGCTTTGAGACAACGGCTCCCCAGCACCAGCACAGGCTCTCTGGCAGGAAAACGGGCTCATTTCAAGCAGGATTCAACCCCTGAGCCCGTTTCAGTTTCATTTCAGCTCACATTCCTGGGGAAAAGAGCTGACTTCCCTGCACAGGCAAGGAAGCAGGCACTATTCCAGCAAACCCAGCACCACGGTGCATTGCTGCTGCTGCTGCCAGAGCCTTCCAATCCATCCCAACCCCTGCAAAGCTGAAGCACATCAGTCTCCTTCCACGCAGGAATTCACCATTCCCCATGGAAAGCATCCCCATTCCCTTGGATTCTGCTCCAGGCCGCGAGGTGCTGATGCAGTTGTACGAGACAGGATACCCAAACCCCCCCTGGAAAGCAGGGCCTGAGCAGGCATTTGCTATTTATAAGCTAATCATCTGATCCCTCCGAAGGGAAATCCTATCCTTTGGGGCTGTTGGGAGCGCACGGAACTGCCGGGGAGGAACAGAAGGGAAGCAATTACATCGGGAGAGGAGTGACCAGACAAAATTCCTCCCCGCTCCAGTGACATCCTCCTGGAGAACAGGCCAGGGATTACAGGCAGGGATTAATCTGTTACACTAATTTGCTAAAGAGCAAAGTAATTTTTTAAATAGCTCTCGTCTCCATTCATCATTATCTAAAAAGGGCCCTGATCTAGTTCTGCAATGAGAGCCTCACGCTAAGAGCCTGCTGGAAATCCAGAAACATGTGGGAAACTGGCTGGATGGAGCTGCCTTGGAAGGGGGATAAGAAAGGTATGAGCTTCCAGAATTCCTTGCTAGTTATTAATTCCTGGGGGAACGTGCCTGTCCTGGGAAGTTGAGTGTGATGTGCCAGTACGCAGCACTGATTTTATTTCTCCTGTTCATCTTTGTCCCTGATGAAAATAATCTGGGTTAGATGGCACTGCTGGATTTTGCTGGGAAACGATGCTCAGTCATTTCCAACACACTCAGTGCACCCCCAGAAACAATCTCAGCTCTCTCTAACCTCCTTTTCCTTCACTTCTCAAAGGATTACTGAGAACAACCCTCTCCCTCGGCTGACAGCAGCCTCTAAAAACACAGGATAGAGGAGTGGAAATGTGTCAAGCAGCACAGACTAAACTGTGTCTCTTGCAGGAAAAGGCCCAATTTTTGGAGCAATCCTCACAGGGTGGACAAGAGCCATCCAGGCCTGGTACCCACCTCCAGGTGAGCAAAGCTCAGGGAGCTGTAGGGACCAGGATAGGGAAGGGATGCTGACAGCATTCCCTGCACTCCCTCTGGGACAAGGGAGACTTTGAGAAGCCCTACATAAACAAAAAACAAAAGCAGGCCAGTGCATATTTGGCAGATCGAGATCACACTAGAAGCTGGCACAGCAGCCTTCTCCAAAGCAAGATCCACCCCTAGAGCTTCCCTTGGTCTGGGTTTCTGCTTGGGTGTTTTTAGCTTTTAGATTGTTACAGCCCAACGTGACAGGTCAGTGACACTGTTGTTGAGACAGAAGGGCTGGAAGGACCCTGCCACAAAATCCACAGTTATGATACCTCTGGGGGAATGTCCCCTGTTCAGGCTCTCTCAGCAAGATTAAATAATTGTCACAGCCAGATAAAGATTCCTGCAAATGCAGCAAAAGAAAGGGGAACCCAGATGTCCCTAGAAATTAATGTGAAACTTTTAAATTTATTTCCCAGTTTCCTTAGATATTCATCTTCCAGCAAACTCCCTGAAAGACATCAGAGTCACCTCACAGACCCCCAAGCAGAGCAGGCCCCAGAACTCCTGGGACTGTCAACCCAACTGCTTTTATTAAATAAAAGCAAATACAGAGACTCCATGTAAAAGTTGGCAGCCAATACAAAGTCATCGCTGAGTCTGGGAAATTTATCCTCATGCTTGATACTCTATCACTTCAAAACATACATTTTGGTTTCCATGCACACATTCCCCCACCAGGCAGGCTGAATTCCCAGTGTCCAACCCAAGCACACTGGCCAGCTCTTCCCTCAAATTCTTGCTGCAGGAAGCAGATGGGAGTTCTCAGCACCACATGGCAGCCTTTTTCACCTTTAATCCCACCTCGTACAGCACCTCTGAAGCCTGTCCAGTTTTCCACCAGCTCTGAAGCACACACAGGCACCAAACCCGGGGGGCCAACAGTGTTTGTACCAGCATGGGAGCTGAGCTACTGCTCTTCCTCCTCCTCCTCCTCCTCCTCCTCTACAGGGGGTGTCCAAAGCCCAGCTCCAGCCCGGCTTTCTGTGTTCAACACATCCATAAACTCAGGCACAAATTCCCACTTTCGAGGACAGACCCCACTGCTCCCACCTTTGTTTCTCTGTTCCCATTACAGACTCTTCCAGAATAGTTTGTTTCCTCTGGTACCAGACGTGTGGCCTCCCCAAAGTCCATCTCCAAACTAACCAGGCCACTGTGTCAGATCCTCATTTCCCATTTTCCACTCAGCAATCCAAGTTTATCACGCACTCCCTCAGCTTTTAGCTGCAAACTTCCTTCAGGCCACTGCCAAAAACCACCGGCAGCATCCCCATGACACTGTTAACACACTGGCCCAAATAACGCTCTAGGAACACCTAATTTACCCCTGATCACTCCTGAGTTCATCCCCCGCCCTCCTTAATTCAGCAGGAAAACCCAAAGGCGCCGCATCAGCTGCTTTGGGGAAGCCAACGGGGTCTTAAATCAACGCCCAACCCGCCACACCACCAAATCACAGCCACGCTCGGCTCGGAACCCGCACAGAGCCAGCTCCGGCCCCACAAACCGTGGGGAGCGAACAGCCGTGGGGAGCGAACCCCCCGGGCCCGGGGCCGGCACCCCGGGGAGCAGGGCCGGGCCCGGCGGGGAGGGCCCAGGCCCCGAGCAGGGCCGCAGCGGGCAGGGCAGGCCCGGCCTAAGCCCCGCTCTGTGACCGCCAGCACNTGAGCTTTCCTGGGCCTGGATGTGTCTCCCTGAGGCTGGATGTGCTTCCCCAGGGGTGGATGTGCTTTCCCAAGGGTGGATGTGCCTCCCTGTGGGCTGGATGAGCATCCCTGGGGCTGAATGTGAATCCCAAGCCTGAACGTGCCTCTTTGGGGCTGGATGTGCCTCCCTTGGGCTGGATGTGAATCTCAGGGGCTGAATGTGCTTCCCAAGGGCTGGATGAGCTTTCCTGGGTNTGAGGGACCCCCTGAGGGACCCCCGGCCAAAGGAGCGCCCCGGGCCTGGAGCCCCTCACCGAGCGCCGCCCCCGCTGCACCGGCACCCTCAGCGCANTGAGCTTTCCTGGGCCTGGATGTGCATCCCTGGGACTAGATGAGCATCCCTGGGCTCGATGTGCTTTCCTGGGCCTGGATATGTCTCCCTGAGGCTGGATATGCTTCCCCAGGGGTGGATGTGCCTCCCCAGGGCTGGATTTGCACCCCTGGGGCTGGATGTGCCTCCCTGGGGCTGGATGAGCATCCCAAGCATGGATATGCCTTCCCTGGGGTTGGATGTGCCTCCCTGGGGCTGAATGTGCTTCCCAGGGGCTGGATGTCCCTCTGCCCCTCATCTCATCCCTGGGTTTCCCCATTCTTGGCATTACTTCTGCCATTCCCACATGGGTTTCCTTGCCCAGTGCTCGACTTGCCCTGCAGAACAGCCCTGCTAATGTAGTGATGGAGCAATCCCAGGCGTTCTCACAGCCCAGTCTTTGCATGCCAGGCTCCTGTGGGATTAAGATGGGGCTGCTGAGCCTGTGGGGGCATCACAGAATCACTGAATAGTTCATGCTGGAAGGGACCTCTGGAGATCACCTGGTCCAACCCCCTGCCAAGGGAGGGTCAGATGGAACAAGTGAGTTTGGAATGTCTCCAGGGAGGGAGACATCCAGTGCTCCTGCTGCCAGGATGAGGTGCTGCTCCCCTGCAGCCCCTGGAAGGGATGAGCCAAGCCCAGCCCCAGACAGATCTGGAGGGTTTGGGGTGTGTGGATGAAGGGGTGCTGGTCCTTGGCAGAGGACAACCATCCCTGGCTGGCACTGGGGCTGCCAGCTGTGCATGGAGCTGCCCCATGCCTGGCTCTGAGAGGTGCAGGAGAGCTGGGAACTTCCTCCCCTCCCCATGGGTGCTGGGTCTGTGGAAATGCATTCCCTGGTGAAATGTCTCCAGGCTGGGAAAAGGGAGAGGTGGGTGATGGCAGAGGAAGCCACCAGGCTGCAAAATGAAGGAGGGAGTGGTACCTTGGGTTGGCAGTAGGGCAGGGGGAGCACCCAGAGGAAATGATGGGGAAAGGGGAGCAGGTAGAAGAGGAAGCACCTGGAGAGGGGGGTGGTGGGGCAGCCAGACCTGTGACATGGGGCTGATGGTGCTGCCCTGCAGAGAAGCTGCTCCAGAACTTGTGGGAAGAGTCTGTGGAGCGTGCAAGAAGGTAGCCCAGTGTCCTGCCCTGGCACCCAGCATTAATCGCTGTTGCAGTGAGGGACTCCAGTGAAGTCACACTAGACATCTGTCTCTTCAGACACCACGTCCTACAGGTCATCAAGAAGCTCCATTTTCAACCAGTGCCTGATAGAGCAGTTTCAAAACCGTGCCTGTAACAGCCACTTAGAGGAGCTCTTCCTAAAGGTGAGTTTTGTGGTTAAGAGCAGCTGTGCCAAGGGTCAGAAATCCTGCTCTGAGCAGGCCATTTCTCAGCAGGCCTCTCGGGAGCAGGCTGAGTCAAAACCAGGTCTGGTTTGGCCTGGGAAGTCAGCTGGATCTCTGGAGGCATCAGCACCCTGACGGTGCACACACAAGCCTGGTGTGTTGGTGCTCCCAGACATGCCCCTGGGATGCCTCCTGACTCCCTGTACCCTTCCCATGTGGGGAACAGAATTGTCTTGTTTCTCCCTGCTGTCTCTCACCCCAGGTCTGACAATGCTTTGATAAATTCCCTCAGCAGATGCCATCACCAGGATGGACTATGATGTTCTGGAAGTTCTACCTCTTCCCAGGCCACTGACCTCCTGTCTCTTCACCCCCACAACTCTGTGGCAGCCCTTTATCTGTGCCCCAAACCTGGGACCTGGCCAGCAGGAAGGAGTGGGGAGAAATTCCCCATTGATCCTGGGCTCCAGAGCTCATGGCTTGGTCCAAAGGTCTTGTGTGCTGATAGCTGGGGCCAGGCCTCAACCCCCAGCTGGCTGGTGGCACCCAAGGCATTCATTTCAGTAGGCAGTGACTCAGGAGCTTCTCAGTCTAATGTTCTTCACAGGTGAAAAAATAATACACAGAGGGCAAAAGTGTTTGAATTTGAGGGTAACATAGCAGAGAGCTCAAGGCCAACACAGCCCTGCTGCTGAGAGATGCACTTTGTCAGAAAAGGACAAGGGGAAGAGACAAGAACAGCTCTGCAGGAACACAGCAAATCTACAAGCCAGCCCCTGGTGCCCCCTCTGCCAGGCAAATACAGCCAGACCTGGAACAAAACATCTTCAATCTCTTGTCCTCCTTCCCTTTTGAGGCCTCCAAGCAACCCCAAATTGAGCAAACTCATCCCAGGGAGCAGCAAATGCAGAGCTGGTTAATGTCTCTCCACTGTCCCCAGCTGTGACAGAGATGATCCAGCACCCACACAGCCACTTCTGCCCCATCCCTGGCTTTACCCATTGTCCAGTGAAGGGATTTATGCAGCAGACACCCTTCTCCTCTGCCTCCAGCCCCAAGTGGGTGGATGTGTGTGTTATGCTGCCTCAGGGGGATGCAGAGCAGGCAGGAGGGAGGAGCAGGAGCTCAGGGAGGAAGGGACACCAGCCTTTGGGACAGGCTGGGCAGCCCTGCCCTGGGGGGGTTTCCATGCTCCCCCTTGCAGTCTCACATCACCCCCGTGCTCAGGAGGCACATTCCTCTGCTCCCCAGTCCTCATGCTGCCCCAGAGATGGAGCAAGGACATGATTCCCCTGAGAGCCAAGAAAAATCTTCAATGACACTCAGCTTGTCATATTAGGGCCCAATGCAGCTGTGACCTCCCACCAGCATGCCTGCTCCCAGAGCCTACCACATGCTCCCTGCCCTCCAGAGCCACATCCAAACCCTGCTCTCCCTTGGCACGGGTTCAACTTTATTGCATGTTCTGCAAAGCCACAGCCAGATCCCTGGACAGGTCTGGCAGCAGGAAAACAAGAGGGCTCTCCTGCCCCTCTGAGTGCCCAACACGCCAGCACAGGCAGGACAATGTTCTGGGCTGGTGTCACCTCGTGTCTCTGCATGGGGCAGGAGAACTCAGCAGGATGGAGGTGCCTCTCCACTCCAGCTGCAGGACAACCAGGATGGAGAAGGCCTTGCAAGCAGGGTCAGACTCCAAGGAGGGCAGCCAGTCCCAGCTGAGCCGCTCCTCACAGAGCCCAAATCCCTGCATTGCTGCCCAGTGCTCCTCAGGACCCACACAGTCCCTGCAGAGATCTCGAGCCCCAGTGCTACATCTGGGGCAGGAAATTGAGGACAGCAGTGATGAATTCTTCAAACTTATCCTGATGGACTATGTGGCCTGCACCTTCAATGTACTGGATCTCTGCCTTGGGGAAGAGGCGCTGGATCTCCGGGTAGTCTCTGGAGCTGTAGGACAAGGGAACACGGCATGGCCAGAGGTCACTCCTGGTGTCTTCCCTCCCCACTCAGAAGGTGCCCCCAGGTCTGACCATGTCCCCTCCCCAGGTTGTCCCTTGCTCCAGTGTGTTGGTGTCACTGGCTGCTGGAGGCACAGACTCACTCAGGACCTCCCCCATCCCGGGGCTTCCTCCCACCCTGGGCAGCCCCAAAGAGCACAAGGAGCCAAACCACAGACCTGGAACTGCTTCTCTCCATTCCCACCTGATATAGGGCGAGTCAGACCCTCCCAGGAAGAGCGTAGGGCCAGGATACGGCTTGTGGAAGACAGGGAAGTTCATGATATCTGCCAGATGCCGGGAAATAGCCTCCAGGTTCACCCTCCACACGTAGCGACCCTCCACCTCCACCAGGTTGGTGAGGAGGAACTGTCTGAGCTGCGGGAGCTGGAAGGGGATTCAGTAAGAGCACCAAACCAGGATGTTCCCCCATCTCCCATGGGATTTCCTACCTTGACCACGGGCTGCAGCTGGTCATCAGCCAGCTGGCGGGCTGCAGAGCGGGACAGCCCAGCTGGGACCTGCACAGCCTTCATGGCAGAGATGTAGGCAGAGAATTCGGACACGGGGGCGGTTGAGCCAGGACCGATGTCTACTGAAATGAGGCGCTCCACCAGGTCTGGCTGGGGACACAAGCAGGGCAGATCGATGCCAGGATCTCCCAAAATCTTCCCAGTGGGAGGGGGTACAGGGCTCTGTTCCCAGTCAGATTCCCTGGAGGCTTTTAGCTCCCTCCTGCCTCAGCAGGGACCTCCATATGCCCTTCCCAGAGTCCCTGTGCTTGGCACAGATCTCCAAGCTCCCTCCCAATTGATGCTGGAGGGACAGGGCAGAGTTTTGGCTGGTGGACACAGGTTCTTGCTCCCACAGCCTGGCTTGCAGCTCTGTGTGGGAGAGTCCCCACAGCCTGATGGAGACAAGTCCCTGTGGGGCTGGGGGCAAGGCTGGAACAGCCCCAGAATGTGCCACCCCCTTCCTCCAGCCCCCCAGGATGCCCCTGAGCCTGCTCCCCCCACCCCCAGAGCCCTGTGCCTGCTGACCCTCTGCAAGGCCAGCGTCATGGCCGTTTTGCCCCCCATGCTGTGTCCCAGGAGGATGCACTTGGTGATGCCCAGGCGGCTCAGGAGGTGCTGCACGTCCAGGCTCATCGCTTCGTAGGTCATCTCGGGGCTGTGGGGGCTGCCACCGTGGTTCCTGGCGTCCACCGTCAGCACCTGCCTGGGCAGGGGCAACGAGTCACCCTGTGGGCACTGCCCACTGCAACCCCCAGCTCGGGGTGGCCCCCCTGGGTCTCACCTTGCCGCTCCCACGGCGCACCAACATCTTGGCCACCGTCTGGAAGTTGCCGTGGCTGCCGAAGAGCCCGTGGAGCAGCACGAGGGGCGGCCGGTCCCTGCGACCCTCCAGCTCCGTGTGGGCCAGGGGCACAGCGCTGTGGGGGCAGAGAGGGGTGTGGGGGCACGGCCAGGGGGGCAGGGGGGCGGAGGGATGAGCCCTGTCCCTGTGCCCAGCCCCGGCTGGCACATGTGCAGGGCTGGCTCCAGCTCGGGGCTCCTCAGCACAGCAGGGCCAGCACAGGAGCTCCTGGAGGGCTCCAGGGCAGGCTGGCAGCATGAGGAGGGCACTGGAGCATCTCCCTGAGCAGCAAAGGCTGAGGGAGCTGGGGCTGTGCAGCCCCCAGAGCAGCCCCTGAGAGGGGCCCTCCCCATGGGGGGCAGAGCCTGCAGGGAGGGGGCACAGCCCGGGCCAGGCTCTGCTCGGGGGGCACAGCCATGGCACGGGAGGGACGGGCAGGAACTGATGCCCAGCAAG
>VXBX01003150.1:104273-121968 GCA_013400415.1 Scytalopus superciliaris | reverse complement strand
AGGGGAGGGGGCTCAGACATAGTTCCTCTTGTCGTAGCTGGTGACGGCAGAGCGTGGGGCAGAGTAGGCCACCTTGCCCGTGGGGTACCTGTCCTCTTTGGGGGGGCAGGAGCAGCAGAGCAGGGCCCCCCCCAGCAGCAGGAGCGCCGAGGCCGCCCAGCCCACGTAGAGCGAGGTGCCCAGCTCGCGCTTCTGCGCGTCGATCACCAGCGGGTTGTAGAAATCCCGGATGATGGTGTTGGCCGACCAGCAGACGGGGATGAGGGTCATGATGCCGGAGAGCAGGAAGATGACGCCGGCAACGATGGTGATCTTGGCTTTGGTGCTCTCGTCCTCCACGCAGCGGGTGCACTGGGCGCCCACGATGGCCACCATCAAGCCCATGACGGCCAAGACGATGGCCACCACCAGGAGGGCGCGGGCGGCTTGCAGGTCCTGCGGCAGCGCCAGCATGGAGTCGTAGACCTTGCACTGCATCTGCCCCGTGCTCTGCACCACGCAGTTCATCCACAGCCCTTCCCAGATGATCTGCGCCGTCACGATGTTGTTGCCGATGAAGGCCGTCACCCTCCACATGGGCAGCGCGCAGCAGATGATGCTGCACAACCAGCCCAGCACCGACAGGGCCACGCCGCCGATCTCCAGCCCCATGGACATGGTGGACGGTTCAGTGAGGCGCTCCAGGCGATGGCGAAGAGGAACCCACGGACCGAATCCGTCGCCGCCGCCCGCCGCCGCTCGCAGCCCGTGGGGATCGGCTTACACCTGTGCGCAGTGCTATTTATACGGCCGGCCCGGGGTGGGGTTTCAGTGCCTGCCTGCTGGACGTTCCTCTCCGCTCCTCCGTCACCGTCACCTGCGTCCCACACCCTCCCCTTTGTTTGCAGAGATGGCGCCGGGTAACCAGAGAAGGGCGGGAGGAGGAGAAAAGCCACCTGCCACGGCCATCCCCTTGGTTTCGGGCTGATAGGTATCAGGAAACAGAACCACCGGGCCCGCTCTCACCCAACAAACCCCTTTCTGGGGACGTGGAGATCCCAAGGGCTCCTTTTTCCCCCACACAGGTGCTGTCAGGTCAGAGTTTGGTGGATTCCTGGAGCGTGTTATCAGCGCTCACGTTTAACCGGGGTTCGGTGAGCGTTGGGCGCTCTTGAATCACCGTGCAAAGTGCAAGCCCTTCGCTGTGCCACGAGGTTTGTGTCCCCCACTCCAGGGGACCCACTCTCGGCCTGGCAGGGACAGTGGGAGCAGGATTCCCCCCTGCCCAGCCCCCCTCCTGCTCCCACTGTGCCGGGCCAGGAGCTCTCTCAGGGATACTCTGACTGACTGATAATGATCTTTACTCATCCTGCACAAGTCTCGTGGCCTTGAAGGAAGCAGATAATGCACGTAACCACTCCGGCAGCGTCACCCCGACAACCTGAGCTGGCAGCTGGCAATAGGAAAAGTATCCCGAGGCGTTGCCAATCCCCTCAGACCTGGCAGCAACAGCCCCATGGCTGTGGGGTGCTTGTGACCCCCCTCAATCTTTGCATGCTGCGAGTAGTGCCAGCATTTCCAGCCCCCCTCCTCCCCCCTAGGAATGTGGTTGCTGGACACGGGCTTGCTCCTACCTGTTCCCTGCCTGCTCCAAAAATCTCCTCTACAACTTATTAACTACTCAAGAGCGCGGTGGGATGCTGGCAGCTGGCGCCGTGGAGGGAGCCCTGGGATGGGGGTGGGAGCCCTGTGAGTGCCTGGCTGTGCCCCAGGGCACACCAACACCCTGTAGCCAGGGGGGTCGGATTTTGGTGTCTCACAGTGCCCTGACATCTCCATCTGGAGGGTTGACCTGCAGCACCTTGAACCCTCATAGCCAGTGGGGCCACCCCACAGCACCCTGACACCCTGTATCTGGCTGGGTCAGCTGTTGTCACCCCGTGTCACCCCAGCCCCCTGTATCCATCCAGGCCTCCAGCCCCTTGCAGCCCCCTGTGGCTGGCTTTGATCCCCCTGTGACACCCCCAAACCCCGGATCCAGCCAGGTTAGACTCTGCCAACCCCAGGCATCCCCAAAATCCTCACTATCTGGCTGAGCTTCTGCCAACCCACTGCACCCTGATCACCCCTCCAAGAGCATCCACCGACAGTTGGGGGGGCACCCAGGGGTGCCTCTGTATATTCTGCTGGGGGTGGAGCCTTTGCAAACAGCACCCCAGGGCTTTGTGCACTCATTTCTGGGGGATGCTGGGGGTCCCAGCCCTCGGAGGCACCTGGGGGTGGGTATCCATGACCCAGTGCTGCTGGCAGGTGATGGTGGGCACTGGGGGGGTCCGGGCTGGCCAAGTCCCCAGTGCACAGGCAGGGGTGTGCCAGCGGCCCCGGGGTGTGGGTGTGCACAGGCGCTCACAGACACACACAGACCCACACCCCCTCTGCTGGCAGCGGCACCCCNACACAGCCAGACACAGACAGACTAACAGACACATGGACCGACAGACACACAGCCACATACAGACAGACACACAGCCACACATAGACAGACACACAGCCACACACAGACAGACACACAGCCACACATAGACAGATGGACAGACACACAGCCAGACACAGACAGACTAACAGACACATGGACCGACAGACACACAGCCACATACAGACAGACTGACAGACACACAGCCACACACATAGACAGATCTGACAGACACACATAGATGGACAGACACACAGCCACACACACAGACAGATCTGACAGACACACAGACACAGGAGAGACTCACACTCATACACACACAGACTCACAGACACACACAGGAGAGACTCAGACAGACACACGTGCTCACAGAGAGACTCACAGACGGAGAGATGCACACACAGACAGACAGACTCACAGACACACAGACTCATGGACACACAGAGACACTCACAGACACACACACTCACAGACATACAGAGCAACTCACAGCCAGACCCAGAGACACACACACAGACACAGAGACTCACAGACAGACTCATGAACACACAAGAGAGACTCACACACAGACTCACAGCCACAGAGAGACTCACAGGCAGACTCAGAGACACACAGACTCACATAGACTCACAGAAGACTCATGGACACACAAGGGAGACTCACAGACAGACACACACACACACAGACTCACAGACAGACTCATAGACAGACACACACAGGCACACAGAGAGACTCACAGCCAGACTCACAGACACATACATGCAAAGACTCACAGGCAGACACACAGGCACAGAGACAGACACCCAGACACACACACACAGGGCAGAGGTGAACAGGCACACACTGGGGGTGCTGGTGCACACCCCCCTGCCCCAGCACCCACGTAGCTGCAGGGGCTGTGGGGCACGGGGTATCCCTGTCAGGGCTCTGGGGTGCAGAGGTACCCTAGGCAGGGCTCTAGGACAAGGTTATACCCCAGACAGGTCTGTGGGGAATGGGGGATACTCCATACAAGAAGTAGGGTGTGGGGTAGGGAGGATACTCTGTGTAGGGGTGTGGGGCATGGGGGATACCTCCTACAGGGGTGTGGGGCAGTGGAAGAGGGGGATACTCCAGGCGGGTATATAGGGCAGTGGGGATGCCCCTGGGGTAGGAGCTGCTGGGGTAGAGTGAGGTGAGATGAGGCAGCAAAGCACCGTGGCCCCCGACCCTGCAATCAGAGCCCCACGCACAGCGTCCTCACACTTTGTCATCCCAAATTGCCAAAGTACAGGCTGTGTCCAGTGTCATGCCAGCCTGGGGCAGCCACCACCACCTGACTCATGGTGGAGGAAGGGGCAATTCACTGGGGTTTCAGGATTCCAGCCACCCTTGGCAGGACACATTCTTGTGGCAAGGAAACTGGATCAGTGGTGTTTACCAAGGAGCTGAGCCGGGCCAGTGTCCCTGTGGGGAACCCTCATCCCTCCTTCTGCATCCCCCTCCCTGTCTCCTGCAGCTGGGGAGGGATGGGGAGTATCCAAATCCCCCAGGATGGGGACAAAGTGGGGTGGCCACATGCAACCACACGGTGACAGGTTTGCCCCCTGTGACACAGAGTCCCCAGATGAAGATCAGCCCCAAAGGCCGTGGCAGCATCACCAGTTTGGTGGCTCACACTGCAGGAAGGACACCTGCCATGGACGGGGACGGGGTGGCAGGGAGCGAGGGGGGGCACACCCCCCCCCAGTGCAGCATCCCCGTCCTGCCAGGCACCCAGCACCCATCATCCCGGGGGTGAGCAAGAGGTGACGGCAGAAACAGCCCCGGGCGGGTCGGGGCTGCGTCCCACTCACGTGCGGAGCCGGCGCAGGGTTTGGGGTGTTCCCCCTGCGCTGCGGTCGGGAGTGCCGCGCGTTCCCCCCGCGGGGCCGGCCCGCTAAGTGCTGCCTCGGCTCCTTATATTTCAGGCGCGGGGCTGCTGGCTCTGCTCCGGCCAGGGCACACAGGCAGCCCATTGTTGCAGCCCCTTCGGCGCGGCGGCGAGCAGGTAAAGGCGGCTCCGAGCATCAATGGCAGCTCTGTGCGCCGCCGGGGCGGGGATGGAGCTGCCGACGCGCGGGGGGATGCGGGCCAGCGGGACGTGGCAGGGGGCTGGTGGCTCTCCCGGGGGATGCTGAGCCCTGCTGGCACCGGCTCTGACACAGTTATCCCCCTTTCCTCCGAGCATCGCCCGCGGGGAGACCCCCCGTTGCACCGCCTGCATCCCCGTCCCTGATGATCATCGTCTCCCCCATCCCTTCGCCAGCCACTTCGGCAGCACTTTGGGGATGTTTTCCCTGTCGGGAGCCACTTGTTGCCCAGAAATTGGACAGAGCTGTGACTTTGGGAGCGGCTTCAGGCCGAAGGTCCCGTTTATCCCCGCAGGGACCCCGCAGGTCCCGGCACGGGGCTCCCCTCCCGCCGACCAGATAAGGCTTTGCTTTCCCATAGCGAGAAACGACCTGACTGTGCATATTTGAGTCGGTCGGGGCGGGTTATGTTGGGCAAGGATGTTTTTTGGGAACATTCAGTCTCTGNCTCACACACAGACTCACAGCCACAGAGAGACTCACAGGCAGACTCAGAGACACACACACAGACTCACACAGACTCACACACAGACTCACAGCCACAGAGAGACTCACAGGCAGACTCAGAGACACACAGACTCACATAGACTCACAGAAGACTCATGGACACACAAGGGAGACTCACAGACAGACACACACACACACAGACTCACAGACAGACAGACACACACAGACTCACAGACAGACTCATAGACAGACACACACAGGCACACAGAGAGACTCACAGCCAGACTCACAGACACATACATGCAAAGACTCACAGGCAGACACACAGGCACAGAGACAGACACCCAGACACACACACACAGGGCAGAGGTGAACAGGCACACACTGGGGGTGCTGGTGCACACCCCCCTGCCCCAGCACCCACGTAGCTGCAGGGGCTGTGGGGCACGGGGTATCCCTGTCAGGGCTCTGGGGTGCAGAGGTACCCTAGGCAGGGCTCTAGGACAAGGTTATACCCCAGACAGGTCTGTGGGGAATGGGGGATACTCCATACAAGAAGTAGGGTGTGGGGTAGGGAGGATACTCTGTGTAGGGGTGTGGGGCATGGGGGATACCTCCTACAGGGGTGTGGGGCAGTGGAAGAGGGGGATACTCCAGGCGGGTATATAGGGCAGTGGGGATGCCCCTGGGGTAGGAGCTGCTGGGGTAGAGTGAGGTGAGATGAGGCAGCAAAGCACCGTGGCCCCCGACCCTGCAATCAGAGCCCCACGCACAGCGTCCTCACACTTTGTCATCCCAAATTGCCAAAGTACAGGCTGTGTCCAGTGTCATGCCAGCCTGGGGCAGCCACCACCACCTGACTCATGGTGGAGGAAGGGGCAATTCACTGGGGTTTCAGGATTCCAGCCACCCTTGGCAGGACACATTCTTGTGGCAAGGAAACTGGATCAATGGTGTTTACCAAGGAGCTGAGCCGGGCCAGTGTCCCTGTGGGGAACCCTCATCCCTCCTTCTGCATCCCCCTCCCTGTCTCCTGCAGCTGGGGAGGGATGGGGAGTATCCAAATCCCCCAGGATGGGGACAAAGTGGGGTGGCCACATGCAACCACACGGTGACAGGTTTGCCCCCTGTGACACAGAGTCCCCAGATGAAGATCAGCCCCAAAGGCCGTGGCAGCATCACCAGTTTGGTGGCTCACACTGCAGGAAGGACACCTGCCATGGACGGGGACGGGGTGGCAGGGAGCGAGGGGGGGCACACCCCCCCCCAGTGCAGCATCCCCGTCCTGCCAGGCACCCAGCACCCATCATCCCGGGGGTGAGCAAGAGGTGACGGCAGAAACAGCCCCGGGCGGGTCGGGGCTGCGTCCCACTCACGTGCGGAGCCGGCGCAGGGTTTGGGGTGTTCCCCCTGCGCTGCGGTCGGGAGTGCCGCGCGTTCCCCCCGCGGGGCCGGCCCGCTAAGTGCTGCCTCGGCTCCTTATATTTCAGGCGCGGGGCTGCTGGCTCTGCTCCGGCCAGGGCACACAGGCAGCCCATTGTTGCAGCCCCTTCGGCGCGGCGGCGAGCAGGTAAAGGCGGCTCCGAGCATCAATGGCAGCTCTGTGCGCCGCCGGGGCGGGGATGGAGCTGCCGACGCGCGGGGGGATGCGGGCCAGCGGGACGTGGCAGGGGGCTGGTGGCTCTCCCGGGGGATGCTGAGCCCTGCTGGCACCGGCTCTGACACAGTTATCCCCCTTTCCTCCGAGCATCGCCCGCGGGGAGACCCCCCGTTGCACCGCCTGCATCCCCGTCCCTGATGATCATCGTCTCCCCCATCCCTTCGCCAGCCACTTCGGCAGCACTTTGGGGATGTTTTCCCTGTCGGGAGCCACTTGTTGCCCAGAAATTGGACAGAGCTGTGACTTTGGGAGCGGCTTCAGGCCGAAGGTCCCGTTTATCCCCGCAGGGACCCCGCAGGTCCCGGCACGGGGCTCCCCTCCCGCCGACCAGATAAGGCTTTGCTTTCCCATAGCGAGAAACGACCTGACTGTGCATATTTGAGTCGGTCGGGGCGGGTTATGTTGGGCAAGGATGTTTTTTGGGAACATTCAGTCTCTGGGCTGCCCGTAAGTAATCCTTGTTCTCCTGCTCCGTGTGAGCTGAGTGGGAAGGCTGGTTGGCCGTGCCTTGCTTGGTGGATGTGGAGCCTGAGATCCCGGTGGATCATTGCTTGTTGGCAAGTCTCACCTGCCTTTTCGGGGCCTTGGAGTATCCAGGGTGGTGGGTCCACGGGGCAATGAGGGTCTCCTGGCTCAGCAAGGCAGGGCTGAGCCGGGGCCAGGTGTGTGTGAGGTGGGACTGTCACTTGTGTCCTGTGTGGCCCTTTTTGGCAGGAGATTCGTGGCCTGAGCCCTCTCCCTGCAGGGTGTCCTCTACCCTGAGCAGGGTCAGGGTGATGTAGCCTCTGCTGTGCACCTGGAGGTGCCTGGCATTGTGGTGACACTGGGTTTAATGCCACCTCCCTGCCTGGGGATGGTCTCACCACCCATGCTGGTGGACAATCATTGAAGGGCATTTCCTGATGGATGTGCCCAGATGGGAGCTCTGCCTTCATTGACCCCATTAGATTGGTGGAGCAGGGATGGGAACTTGGGCTCCCTCGTCCTGCAAATCCCACTGGATTTGGGACAGGGCATCCATACCTGGCTGGGTGCTGGGGCAGGTGCTGGGTGCCAAAGGTTGAGGATGGGTTGAGTGCCCTGTTTTGGGGTTGCAGAGCTCCCCACTGGGCAGGTGGGCTGTGGTCCCACCAGGACATGTGGCTGTGCCATGGCACTGGGACAAAGCTAGGGACTGGGACCCTGCAAGAAGCAGGAATGGGCATTTGGGTGGATCTGGGGGGTTTGGTGCCCATGCAGGGCTGGTGTCCATGGGGTGATGGTGCTGGATGGCACACGCTGAGGCGCTCAGTGGTCCCACCTGTGCTGCACCACCATCCTCAGGCTCTGTGGGCACTGGAATCAGCTGTTGTTCCTCCACTCCATGCCCAGCCGGCATCCACTGGTCCTGCTGGCAGTGCCAGGAACATAGGGCTGGTGCTGCTGGGTGGGTGGGAACATCACAGGGGGATGTGGGGAAGGGCACAGGGCATGGGGGCTGTCCCTGAGTGGCATCCGCCAGCTGGAATATATGTCACGTTCCAGCGTTAATTACAGTAATTGGCTGTTGGAGGCCGTGCTGGCGCCAGCTCTGGCTCCGGGGGGAGTGTGAGCTGCTCTGGCTTTTGATGCTCCACGCATGGAGGAGTTCCTGTCCCCACTTTGTCATTTGTCCCTGGCCCACAGACATACCCCACGTGCCTGCAGGGACACAGCCCATGCCAGGCACACACACACGTGGGCGTGTGCCTCTCTCCAACCCCAAATTATGTGGTGGTTACAGCAGCTGGTTGGGAGGTGAAAGCCTCAGGCAGAGTCCGGCCCCGGCGGGGATGCTCTGTAACCTCGTAAATTAAAGGGGAGCCCTTGACCACAAGGCTCTGGCCCCGGGGTGGACACTCTGGTATGTGAGCAATGTGGGCACTCCAGAGGGACAGAGGGAGCCTGGGCGGCTCCTCTGGCACAGGGCAGGCAGGCAGGACCCTGACTCGTCCCCACAGATTGGACTCTGCAGCAAGACCTGGATGTCCCAGGCATCCTTCTGGCACTGCAGTGCATGGACCACCTGGCTTGGCCCACCACACTGGACATGATGCCCAGGGACATTCCAAAATGGGCAGCAGCATCTCTAGAGCCCATCACACCGAGCAATTAGCACAAGTAATTGTATCATTGCAGTAACCCCCATGCTCGGGAAACTAAGATTATCTCAGTGCCTCTTATCTTTTCCAGAGGCCCAGGATTAAGCTGGGGTGGTGAAACAGTGCAATGTCCGTCTGTCTGCTGTTGTGCAGGTGCTGGAGGGGCTCGGAGGGAATGGGGAGGGGACAT
Source organism: Scytalopus superciliaris (assembly GCA_013400415.1). Taxonomy (NCBI): domain Eukaryota; kingdom Metazoa; phylum Chordata; class Aves; order Passeriformes; family Rhinocryptidae; genus Scytalopus; species Scytalopus superciliaris. The sequence continues at coordinate 112,988 of VXBX01003150.1, read as the reverse complement.
GTGTGGGAGTCATGGATTAAAGGAGGAGAGGTCAGGCATCAGTATTGGCAGGGGTGTTGGCGTTGGTGTTGGCATCGGCATGGGGATCAGTGGGTATGGCACTGGGACACCTCGAGGCCACCTCTGCCCCACACAACCCCAGCCCACCAAGCCCCAACCCACCAAGCAGGCAGCAGGACACGGGCAGACCTGGGGCTGAGGGCAGCTGTGTGAACACAGGCTCGGTGGTGGAGCACAAGGTGGGCTGGGTTTGGGGTCTGCCCCCCGTTTTGCCCCCGGCAGTGCCGTCTCTCCTCCGTAGGGAACTGGCACCCGCTCCGACCGGTTTGTGGGTCTGGGCGGTGACACCTCCTGCCCGAGGCCTGATGGAGGGCTGGGAAGTGCTGGTATGGACGCCAAGGAGCAAACAAGAGCCGTTTGTGTCCTGCTGGGCACGGAGCCCGGCTGCAGGGGGGGGACGGTGTGCTGCTCTCCTGGCATGGGACTGTGAGGGGCCGGAGGCTGGGCTGCTGCTGGAGCTGTGACCATGAGCTGGGGGGAATCTGAGCCACGAGAGCACGGAGGGACCCCCTCCAGGTGATGGAGCAGAAGGTGCTGGTGGTGATGGCAGAGACATCCCGGTGCCTGGACACCGGCTCTTCCCCTTCAGCATTCCAGGCAGAGCCCCAGCGCTGCCTTTGGCATCTCCTGCCTGCCCACAGACAGCAGCGGAATCCACTCCCGCGCTTGGGTGGCCCGATCCCGGTCCCCCTGCGTCCTCCTCCGTGGGAGCAACCGGGATATTAAGTGTCATTGCTGGAGGGAGAAATACAAGAGGAGGAATCCCGGGAAACTGGTTTTACCCCTCCGTCCGGTGCCGGCGGCAGGACGGCGGCTGTGGCGGTGCTCCTCCCTCGGCAAAGGCATATAATGCCTGCCATGGTCCCGGCAGCCGGCACTGCGCGGCGGGAGGCGGCCGGGGGTGCCGGGAGCGAGCCATGGCCTCCATGGGCATGCAGGTGCTGGGCATCGCCCTCTCCGTCATCGGCTGGCTGGCCTCCATCCTCTGCTGCGCGCTGCCCATGTGGCGGGAGACAGCCTTCGTGGGCAACAACATCGTGGTGGCCCAGATCATCTGGGAAGGGCTGTGGATGAGCTGCGTGGTGCAGAGCACGGGGCAGATGCAGTGCAAGGTGTACGACTCGCTGCTGGCGCTGCCGCAGGACCTGCAAGCCGCCCGTGCCATGGTGGTGGTGGCCATCGTGCTGGCCATCCTGGGCACCCTGCTCGCCGTCGCCGGGGGCAAGTGCACCAACTGCGTGGAGGACGACACAGCCAAAGCCAAGGTCATGATCCTCTCCGGCATCATCTTCATCGTCGCCGGCGTCCTCATCCTCATCCCCATCTCTTGGTCAGCCAACAGCATCGTCCAGGACTTCTACAACCCGATGGTCTCCGACTCCCAGAAGCGGGACCTGGGCTCGTCTCTCTACGTGGGCTGGGCGGCCTCGGCGCTCCTGCTGCTGGGAGGGGGGATCCTGTGCTGCACCTGCCCCCCCCGGGGGGACAAGCCCTACTCCGCCAAGTTCACGGCCGCTCGCTCGCTCCCAGCCAGCAACTACGTGTAGGAGCCGCAGCACCCGCCTGGACAGCCCCGGCCCCTCCACGGAGCTCGGACCTCCCGGGACCTGCAACCCCCCCCGGGCGCCGGGGCAGTGCGAGGGAGGGCACACAGAGCCGCCTTTGTTCCACCGGGGCTGAAGCCGGTTCTTTAATCTCGGCTGAGACAGGGAACAAGGAGATCCTGTCCTGGCTGCCCGCGGCGGGGGTCCTGCTCCCCCCCGCCCGGAGCATCCAGCGGAGGCATCCTCTTTGAGACACCGCCTGATGCCCTCCCCGAGCATCTCCCGGCTCCCAGTATCGGGGTGTGCCATGTGGTGACACAGCTCCGAGGAGCCCGTCCCACGGGTGACTCGGGGCTCTCACCGGGTGAATCTCCTCGGGACGTGTCTGTCCCTCGGGGTGGGTGGCGGTGTCGGTGCTGGTGGGGACAGCGAACTTGTCCCACGGGGACGTGGCGGCTCTGCAGACCCCGGCAGGGTCTCGAGGGTAACCAGGGGCTCTCATCTGCCTGTACCCTAATTTTTGACTGTGACCTACTTTCGGGGCTCGGAACGGCCGTACAGAGACTGTGATTTCTCGCGGCAGCTCCCCAGGGCGGGGGCATCATTATCCTGGGAGTGGGAAGGCAGCGGCCGGGCTGGGAGAACCGGTCGGGGAGGCGAGAACGGAGCGGGGTTGTGCTCCCGCATGGAGGGGGGCGACCCCCGGACCCGACCCCATCCATCGCCCCAAGTGGGGTACCCGGGGACGGGAGCGGGTGGCTCCCGGTCCCCCTGGCTGTGCTGCGGTCCGTCCCCGCATCCCATCCAGCCTTCCCGCATTAAACGGCAGCTGCTCAGACCCCGCTGTGCCTCGTGTTCTTTACCCTCCCCAGCCGGGACAGACGGTGCTCCAGTCCCCTTGAGAACCCCCGAATCTGCCCTCCGGAGCCCCCCGCCCACCCTGCTGCAGCCCCGGCATCCCCGCCGCTCCCTGCCCGGGCCACCCCGCGGGTGACAGCGGGTGTCTCCATAGCACGGTGCCTCGGTGTGATCATCCCACCCGAGCAGGAGGAAGGTGGAGGGCGCCTGCGAGGGCGAGTCGGGGCGCGCTGGCCCCGGGGCCACCCCACAACCCTGGCTGGGAGCACCCCGGGGCCGGCGTGGGCAGCGCCCCGTGTTTTGCTTATCTTGTTTCCGGCATGGCAAGTGCTCCGCTGGCTTGGGAACATCCTTCCCTCCCGCCTCGGGGTGTGTGGGGACCAGGGGTGGCTCTGGCTGCCTGGCTCTGGGTGTCTCGTCCAGGTCTGGGGGCTCCCAGCTCTCCCATCCTTTCTCTGGGAGTAGTGGAAAATACTCCTGTGGTGCCAGTGGCCAGGTGGAAATGTGAGTGTGGCGCTCCCTCAAACATCCCTGCTGGGATCTGCGGGGGCACTGCTTGTCCCTGCTGTGGGTGGTCGTGCGCACTGTTGTGGGTGTCTCTTGTGGCTGGGGAGGGTGCCTGGGATGGATCCCACGATCCCTGCCCTCAGCTGCCTGGAGCACAGGGAGAGAGCGACCATAATTTTGGCCCAAAGGGTCTTTCATGGCCAGGAGAGACAAGGTCCCAGTGCTGGGTGTCCATCAGGCCGCCAAGTGCTGGGAAGGAGTGGGAATGCAATGGGAAAGGAGAGGCTGGAGGAACTGAAACTGGCAGAGGAGAAATGATGGTGAAACCTCCGGCGAGTGCCACAGGGTGTGCCGGGCACAACCGATACCCCGCTCAGCTCGGGGTCATAAAAACTCGGCTGGTCCCAACTGCCAAGCGCAGGCACCCGTGGGTGAACTCTGCTCTGTGTGGAGCTGAGCTGGATCTGGGCTGAGCCAGGGCCACGTGTGGCCGTGGTGGAGCTGTCGGCCTGTGTGGCATGTGCCAACAACAGCCACCCCTCTGCCAGGGGTGATGGCTCTGGTGAGCCTGCAGCTCCTCGCCGGGGTTTGCCCTCCTGGGGTCAAGAGCTGGTATCGCTGAAAGTGCTGCACCCCATGGCCAGGATCGGAGCAGACCTGAGCTCTGACACATTCCCAGCACTCCAGAGAGGAAATCCCAGGGTCCAAAGAGCAGTGCAGCACGGCTGGGAGGGCAGAGCCAGACCTCCAGCTGGGAGCAGCCGGTGCTGTGGGAAGGGAGGGCTGCCTTCCCTGCCCGTGCCCCCCAGTGCGGGGCTGAAGCACCAGTGGTAGAGCAGGGCATGGGGTGGGCACTGGGGGGTTGTTGCCAAAGCAGGATGTGGGGTAAGTGTGGGGGGGGTGTTTGCACAGCGAGCCCCTCATCCTGCTCCCCAAAAGCCATCCCTTCCCTGACACTTGCCATGTGCCAGGAAGGGGCGATGGCAGAGGGTGCCCTGAGCTGTGGGGACATCGTAGAGGCTGATGTGGCACACAGGGGCTCCCACACCTCAGCCTGCTCAGGGCCTGGCTCCTCAGTGCCACACGTGCCCCCATGCTGCCTGCAGCACTGCCCCATGGCATTGTGTCCCCATGTCACTCATGTCCCCATGTTACTGTGACCCCATGTTGTCCTGCAGTGGTGCCCCATGGCACTCTTGTCTCCGTGCCACTCATGTCCCCATGCTGTCCTGTAGCAGTGCCCCATACCACTGTGTCCCCACGTCACTTTTATCCCCATGTTAATCTTTTGCACTGCCTCATGCCACTTGTGCCCCCCTGCTGTCCTGCAGCACTGCCCCATGTCACTCATGTCCCCATGTCCCTTGAGCCCCCACGCTGTCCTGCAGCCATTCCCACCCCGATGAGAAGCAGGACACACCAGATGAAGCCCGTGCTCTCCAGCAACCCTCTGGCTTGTGGCCACTTCCATGACACTTGTGCCCTGTCCCTGCAGGTACCGGCGATGGCATCGATGCAGATGGGAGGGCTGGTGATGTCCCTGGTGGGCTGGCTGGGCTCCATCCTCACCTGTGCCCTGCCCATGTGGAAGGTGACGGCCTTCATCGGCTCCAACATCGTGGTGGCCCAGGTCTTCTGGGAGGGGCTGTGGATGAACTGTGTGTACGAGAACACGGGGCAGATGCAGTGCAAGTCCTACGACTCGCTGCTGGAGCTCACCTCCGACCTGCAAAACTCTCGGATCATGGTGGTCACCTCCCTCTTCGTGGCCTTCTTCGCCTTCCTCATCTGCCTCTCCAGTGCAGACTTCACCCGCTTCATGGATGACAGCAGCACCAAGAACAGGTTCTCCATGGTGTCGGGTGCCTTGTTCATCGTGGCCAGCATCCTGATCCTCGTCCCTGTCTCCTGGACTGCCAACAACATCGTCAACAGCTTCTACAACCCCATGGTGCCCGAGGCCCTCAAGAGAGAGCTGGGGGCTGCCCTCTACATTGGCTGGGTCTCCAGTTTCCTCCAGCTCTTTGGTGGGATCATCCTGTGCCGCTCAGGACCCCAATCCCAGCAGGATTCCTACCGCAGGAAGTACAGAGGGGTGAAAAGCTGTGGCCCAATGGGTTACCCCATGAAGGACTATGTGTGAGCCCCTGTGCCCAGGTGCCAGCCCAGGTGCACAATTGTCCCTGCCCTGCCACCCTGTGCCAACCCCTGTCCATGCATTGCCTCCTCTTCCTCCTTCCCATCCCCATCCCCATCCCCATTCCCATCCCCATCCCCACCCCCATCCCCATTCCCAGCCCTATCCCCATGCTGGCTGCCCCCCAGCAGGGTCCTTCAGCGTGTGCCCTTCCCCAGAGCAGGGATTATAAACATCCTGGTGCCACCAAGGCTGCCCGGGCTCATTCTGAATGGCGCGGTGTGGGGAGGATGGTGACATGTCCTGGGGGTCCTGTGCCCTGCCAGCCTGGTGCCAGCTCGGGGCTGCTGCCCCAGTGCCTGGCACATCCGTGTCCCCGTGGAGAAGCAGCAGTAGCCAGCCAGGGTGCTCCTGGGGTATCCCACAGCAGGGCAACTGAGGCAGGGAGAGGATGCTGGGAGCTAAGAGGGGCACAGGGGGCACCACCAAGTCCTCTGAGACCCCAAGGGACTGGGAAGGAACCCCGGAGAAAGGCCAAATTCCTACCCCCTGACTGCCCACCACAGCCCCATTTCTCCAGGAACAACACACAGCAGGCAGACAGCAGGGACAGGGGTTTATTGAACAACCAAGTGCAGGGCTGGGGACAGCCATGACCCCCAGTTGCCCAGGGGACAGTGCTGGGGACAAACTGGGGGGAGGCTGGTAGGGCAGCTGCCTACAATGGGCACAGGGACCCAGAGACCGGGGGGGACAATGTGGAAGGATGGCAAGAGCCATGGGAAGAGTGAGTGTGGGATATCCTGAGTGGGGAAACAGGGACAGGGACGGATAGAGTCACTGCTTCCCAGCTGGAAAGAGCTCCCAAGGGGAAGGAACTAACCTGTTTGCCAGGGCCATGGGAACAGGATGAACAGGAACAGGTCTGGGGGAAGGCAAAAGGGAAAAAACCCCAAATATCCCAGCAAGAGATTTGGGTATAAAACTTCCCAAGGGAGCAGTGGAGGAGGAATTGTGAAGGCAGCACAGCAAGGGGCTGGGGGAACAGGCTGGGCAGGCAGTGCTGGGTAACTCCTGGGTGGGGAACAGCCACCGGCTCCCCAAGTTCCTTCCAAACTCATTTCCCACCCAGACCATTAACTACAAAGCTGTGGGAAAATGAGAGATCTGAGTAGCTGTTGTGGAATGAAAGGTGGGAAGTGGTGCTTGGAAGCCTCTCCAGCTGGGTGCCACCTTGGCACTGCTGCTCCTGCTCGGGATGTGGGGGTCTCCTGCACCTCAGGGTGCACTGGGTTAATCCCTGGGGAGGATGAGGATGGGAGACCACAGGACATGGCGATGGGGACCCACCCTCAACAGTTCCCATGTGAAGACCACGGTGGGCTGGATGTGGAAGATGAAGAAGGATCCAGATTTTAACCATGAGTGCCGAGGTGGGCACCATGAGGAGAAGACATCCTGGACAGGAGATGGCTCTTAACAGCCATGTGTGTCTGCAAAATGTCATGGTGAGGGTCGAGGTGTTGGTGACAATACCTGAATGTCAGAGCTAATGCTGCCCAGGAGACCCTGGTGAAACCAGGAGACCCTCCCCATGCTGAGGAGCAGACCAGGTCCTGAGGCCCAGACCTTGGGGAGAACCGAATGGGGACACTCCCCCAAAATGCTGTCACACCCCAGCAGCTCCGGGAGGGGTTACTGGGATGAGTTTTATATGAGCCCAAGTGCTCACCCCTCCCTCCAGAGCGACGCTGGCTCTCAGCCCTCCTTGAGAGGGGGGACAGGGCATTTTTGGTAGAGGTAGACCACCCCGGAGATGTAGCCAGTGCCCCGGGTGCTCTCCTCCTCGGACGTGGCCCTCTCCCAGTGCTCCACCTCCTGGGCCAGCAGCTTCTGCCAGGCTCCACAGCGCTCCAGCCGCCCCAGCTCTGCCTCCAGCTCCTGCTTGTACCGCAGGTTCGAGGGGTTGCTCCTTGTGGTCAGGCAGAGGAAGCCTCCTGTGGGACAGGGGATGGGTGACACTGACACGGGGTGTCCCTTGTTGGGGATGGCAGCCCCTCGGGAAGGGTGGGGGCAAAGGGAGGCCGTGGGAGCCTGGCAGGAGTCAGTGGGCAGGGGAAAGGCAGGGCAGGAGATGGGCAGGGGATGGGAAGGGCAGTGGGCAGGGGATGGGCAGGGCATGGGCAGAGCACAGACAGAGCATGGGCAGGGCAGGAGGGCAGTGGGCAAGGGACAGGCAGGACAGTGAGAAGGGGACAGGAAGGGCAGGAGAAGGGCAGGGCTGTGGGCACGGGATGGGCAGGGCATGGGCAAGGCACAGATGGGCAGTGGGCAAGGGACAGGCAGGACAGTGAGAAGGGGACAGGAAAGGCAGGAGGCCTGTGGGTAAGGGATAGACAGGTCAGTGGGCACGGGACGGGCAGGAGCACAGGCTGTCACACACCAGCAATGCCACCACCACCTCCTGCCTTGTCCCACTGCCCAGACCTGCCAGCGGGCAGAGTCAGGGACCCCGTGCCATCACCCCTCCCTGGCAGCAGGGACAAGGCCACACCCTGTCTGTGCCACGGGGCCACTGGGGCGCGGTGTTCCCACCGCCCCACCGCGGGGGTCCCGGCGAGGAGGGGACACCGGGACGCCGCTCACCCGGCTTGGTGACACGCAGCAGCTCCGGCAGCACCGTGACCGGCACCTGCCCCTCGCCCAGGGCCCCCACCACCGTCACGGCGTCGTAGTGCTCTGCGGGGACACGGGGGTGTCACCGAGGGGGCTCCCCGAGTGTCCCCACACCCAGTGCTGGCCCATTACCTGCGAGCAGCGACACTCAGTGTCCACCCAGTGTTGGCCCATTACCTGCGGGCAGCCTGTCACCGAGGGGTCCCCCTGAGTGTCCCCAAACTCAGTGCCACCCCGTTACCTGCGGGCAGGCTGTCACCGAGGGGTCCCCCTGAGTGTCCCCAAACTCAGTGCCACCCCGTTACCTGCGGGCAGCCTGTCACCGAGGGGTCCCCCTGAGTGTCCCCAAACCCAGTGCCACCCTGTTACCTGCAGGCAGGCTGTCACCGAGGGGTTCCCCTGAGTGTCCCCAAACCCAGTGCCACCCTGTTACCTGCAGGCAGGCTGTCACCGAGGGGTTCCCCTGAGTGTCCCCAAACCCAGTGCCACCCTGTTACCTGCAGGCAGGCTGTCACCGAGGGGTTCCCCTGAGTGTCCCCAAACCCAGTGCCACCCTGTTACCTGCAGGCAGGCTGTCACCGAGGGGGTCCCCCCGAGCGTCCCCACACCCAGTGCTGGCCCATTACCTGCGAGCAGCGACACTCAGTGTCCACCCAGTGTTGGCCCATTCCCTGCGGGCAGCCTGTCACCGAGGGGGTCCCCCCGAGTGTCCCCACACCCAGTGCCACCCCGTTACCTGTGGGCAGCCTGTCACCGAGGGGTCCCCCTGAGTGTCCCCAAACTCAGTGCCACCCCGTTACCTGTGGGCAGCCTGTCACCGAGGGGGTCCCCCCGAGTGTCCCCACACCCAGTGCCACCCCGTTACCTGTGGGCAGCCTGTCACCGAGGGGGTCCCCCCGAGTGTCCCCACACCCAGTGCCACCCCGTTACCTG
>VXBX01003150.1:66912-93998 GCA_013400415.1 Scytalopus superciliaris | reverse complement strand
GCCCTGCCCCTGGAGCTGCCCTGCCCTCCGGGGATCTGCCCTGCCCCGGGCTGCCCTGCCCCCTGGAGCTGCCCTGCCCCCTGGAGCTGCCCTGTCCCTGGAGCTGCCCTGCCCCTGGAGCTGCCCTGCCCCCTGGCAGAGGATGTGGGCAGAGCTGCCTCTGGAGTCAGGGGGGAGGACAGACCCCCCTCCTCAGAGTAAATTCCCAGGGACTAGTTTGTGTTTTCTGTCCTGTAATGAGAATGCCAGGGCTCCAATGGGATTACACCCCATAATCCCAAACTGGCAGCCCCCTCGCTGCCCTGTTCCCAGGCTGGTATGAGGGCACTGCCCAGCCCGTGTGTCCCCGTGGGAAGGGGTGACAGGCTGGGCAAGGCTGGATGTTGCCAAGGGTCTTTGCTGTGGGGGTGCTGAGTTGGGTGTGGGATTGCTGGGTTTGGCTGCAGGGCCCTGAGAGGTGTCCCAGGAGCCAAAATCCCCCCGTGCAGCCCCAGCAGATGCTCTCAGACCTAATTTGCCATCCCTGGGCTTGCCCCTTGGGACTGATGCCAGTGGGAATGGACATGGCACTGGGGGCAAGCACTGGAGACCTGTTGCCACTGGGATTGCTGGTATTTTGACCTCTCTGATGGGGCTTTGGGTGAAAGCAGCTGGTTTTTTCTCCACACCCTGCTAGACAGCCAGGATGGAGCTCAGGGCTGTGTCTCTGGGTGCTTGGAGGCTGAGTGGGACAGGGGGCTTCCTCCTTGTGCCTCCTGCCAGCCCCCACCCCAATCCCTGCTGGCAGGGGCTCGGTGTGGTGCCCCCACCATGGCTTTGGCTCTCAGCCTGCTGCTTGTGCAGGGATTTTTACAGTTATGGGGGTGCATCCACCACCAGAGATGGGTTTTGCCAGGGCTTGGGCTCCATGACTGCAATAAAATCCCAGCCATGGATCAGATAAGCAGTTCCTGGGACACGCTGTGAGTGTGTGGGGTCTCAGACCCTTCTTTCCCCAACCCCATAAGCATTCCCACAGAAGCATCCGGAGTGCCACCAGCCCCATCCTGTGGGCACGACCCCCTGCCCCTGCCCCCTGCCATGGAGCAGCTCTCTGGGGCTGTGCCCAGCAGGCAGGAGCTGGGATCTGGGGCCGTGTGCCTGTGGTAGGTATTTTGTGATTTTTTCCCTGCTCTTTCCCCTTTCTTTTATTAATTTTTCTGCTCTGTTCCCTGAGCAGAGCAGGAAAGCCCCAGTTTGGACTCCAGTTTTGCTGTAATTGTGCCCTTATCTCTCTCCCCCAGGGTCTGGTTTCACTCATGCTTGGGGTCGCTGTCTGCTGTGAGTGAGTGGATGTTCCCTTAGGGCTGTTCCAAACCTTTCCCTGTCTTTGCCCTCTTCCACTTCCCGAGCTGCCCGAGCTGCCCTTGGCCCTGAGCCCCAAACCCTGCAGGGCAAAGGCTCCATGGGAGCACAGCCCCAGCAATCCTGAACCTCAGAAGCCTCATGGAAGCACAGCCCCATCAATCCTGAACCTCCAAAGCTCCTGGGAAACACAGCCCCTGCAATCCTGAGCCTTAAAAGCCTCATGGAAGCACAGCCCCTGCAATCCTGAACCTCAGATGCTCCATGGGAACACAGTCCCATCAATCCTGAACTTCCAAAGCTCCCAGAAAGCACAGCCCCTGCAATCCTGAACCTCAGAAGCTCCTGGGAAACACAGCCCCAGCAATCCTGACCCTCAGATGCTCCATGGGAACACAGTCCCATCAATCCTGAACTTCCAAAGCTCCCGGAAAACACAGCCCCAGCAATCCTGACCCTCAGAAGCCTCATGGAAGCACAGCCCCTGCAGTCCCACCTGTTCCCTCACCAGGGCACACACTTGCTTTGACCAGGAGAGTGTCTGGGGGGACAGAGCAGGACCGTGGGAATGAGGAGGAGGAGGAGGGGACCAGCAGGGAAGAGGCACTGGGGACTTCGCTGTTCCATGCCCAACATAGTCTGGTAGCCTTGGCTTGCTGGGGTGCAGCAGGACCAGAGGTGATCGTTTGCCACACAGGGAATTGTCTGGATTTTTCTTGTGATGGAATTTTTTCCCCTCTATTGAGGGTCATCAAACATGGGAACAGAGCAGTTGGTGGGACATTGCTCTTGGAGATGTTCAGAACTTGACTTGAAATGGCCCCAGGGAACATCATCTCCTCAGACCTGCTGTGCTGGGGGCCTGGGGCTAGACCAGACACCCCACAGCCCCCCTCCCACCTCAACACTCTGGAATTTTCTGCTTTCCCACAGGTGACAGTCCTGCCTGAGAGGCTGAAGAATCTGAGACCACTGGGGGCTGTCAAAGAAGGTCCAAATCTTGAAGGAGGTTTGCAGAAAAGAAGATGCAGGATGGGGCTGCCCTGGGGCCCTGAGTTGTTCATTGCAGACTCCAGTTAAAGCTGCTTTTCCAGCACACTTTGCTGGGATGTGAGTCCCCACTCCTGGCTCTGGCACCTGACCAGGTGCCAGGATGGTGCTGCCCCACCAGCTTTGCTTTGCCCACAGAGGGCACGTCGTGCACATCCTCTCTGAGGTGCCAGAGCAGGTCCTGCTGCTGCTCCCAGACATGGTGCCTCAGGGATGATCCCACTGCTCCACTTCTTTCCTCACTGTCCCCTCCAGCTCTCAGGGTCACTCTCCACAGGTTGGTTTCTCAGGTCCTTCAGAGGATGCTCCCCATGGAGCAGCCACGGGATCCCAGTGTTCCCTTTGCTGCTCTCACATCTCTCTGTACAACAGCAGCCCCTCTGGTGCCCCCGGGGCTCAGGAACAGACCCTGCACCCCTCCCGGGCTGGGTGGTGGCCACACAAACCAGGACACATCCCGTTGTCCCCGGCAGTTCCCAGACATTGCTCCCTGTGCTGGGCCAGAGCTGGTGGGACACTGCTCGGGACACTGAGATGCGTGTGGGTGCTAATCTTTGGGGCCATCAGAACAGGCACCAACCCAAAATCCAGCTCTAATTGGCCTCTTCCAGTAATTCTTCCTGACAAAACAATTAAGTTTCTCAGGCAAGAGATGTTCTCTGCGAACAGCCCGTGCCAGATGCTTTTGCTTTTTTTATCTGTGGTATTTAAGGCTCTTTTCCTAATACTCCCTCATTATTTTATGAGGCACAAACCGGTTCTGCCTGCCCTCTCGAAGCTCAGCATCACACCCGTTCATTTGTTGTCTCAGGGCTTCCCTAACTCCGTGTGAAGAGTTGTTTTGGTTTTTTTTGGGTGCACTTCATTTCTTTAAAAACTAATTGGAAATCGACATTCTTGATTTGTAAAGGGCCGGGCCCTGCGAGACAGGGCAGGGAACGGGATGGGCTCCAGCCCTCCCAAGCCTGCCGAGCCTGTGTGTTCTGCAGCGGGACTGAGGTCAAAGCTGGAAAAACTTGCAAGACGGGATGTTGGGGAAAGGCCCCCGGCCAGACGTGTGGAAAACATGAGCTGGGGGCGGGGGGGGAAGGGGCTGGCACTGCCCACAGGGCTCTCTTCAGCCTTGCCCACCTCTGGAAATCACAAGGTGGCAGCGCTGCTTTTGTCCCCTCACCTGGGGGTTTTGGGACTCCACCTCCCCACCTTCCGCTTTTAGTGGCTTCAATTCCTCCTTCGGGGCAGCTCATCCCTCTCTTTCCCAGCCTGGGAAGCTGCCCTGGAAGTGTTGGAATCTTGATGAGCTGCTCACACCTGCCTTTCCCAGGGGTGTTTTCCCCCATCCCCACACACCCCTCCTTGTACCAGCCTCAGCTCTGCTGTTCCTGCTCCCGGGAAGGGGAGGGTGGAGCTTTGGGAAAGGACACCCCAAGGGGGTTCAGCACTGGTGTTGTTGAGAATGACACCCCAGGGAGGGATGCAAAGGGGTGTGTTAGCAGGGCAAGGGAGCACCTGGATGGGATGTGGGGTGGGGTGAGACCAGCTGTGCTTTGGGGTGACTCTGTGGGGTGTCTGGGCACAGCACTGGGTATGTCCTAGTCCAAAGTCTTTAACACCTTGCCCAGTGACTCCAGCACTGCTGCCTGCACTTACAGGGCTGGGCTGGGTCGTGTTTGATCACTGATATCCCAAGTGTTACCTCGCTTGGCCTTTCTGGAGCCAGGAGGGGTGTTTGGGGGTGGTATGGAGGGGAGGGAGGGGTTTCATGGGCTGGGAGGATGCCAAAGGAGGGCACAGCGGGTGTGCAAGGCATGGACTCAACATGAGCATCCCCACAGCAGGTCCCAGCCTGCCTGTGCCACCAAGGCATCCCCACAGGGAAGGGGAAACAGCTCCAGGGAAGGGGTGGTGGGTCCACCTCTGTGCCACCAATGCATCCCCCCGGGAAGGGGGAAAGAACTCCAGGGAAGGGGTGATGGATCCCCTCTGGATGCAGGTCCACCTCTGTGCCACCAATGCATCCCCACAGGGAGGGGGGAAAGATCTCCAGGGAAGGGGTGATGGGTCCACCTCTGTGCCACTAATGCATCCCCATGGGGAGGGGGAAACAGCTCAGGGAAGGGGTGATGGATCCCTCCTGGATGCAGATCCACCTCTGTGCCACCAATGCATCCCTAGGAAAAATCTCCAGGGAAGGGGTGGTGGATTCCCCCTTGATACAGGTCCACCTCTGTGCCACCAATGCATCCCCATGGGGAGGGGGAAACATCTCCAGGGAAGGGGTGATGGATCCCCCCTGGATGCAGGTCCACCTCTCAGCCTGGGGGCTGTGCTGGAGGGAAAGGAAACGCTCGTGGCCGTGGCAGGTGCTCCCGCGGCTCAGCGTGACCTTTCCCAGTGGGCTCCATCCCAGGGATTCAGTTCACTCCATAAATCTGCCTTCCTGTGCCGAGCTGAGCCCGGAGAGGCAGCCCTGACTCAGGGCTGGGAGGGTCCAGCTGCGGCCGCTATCTCAGCCGAGGAGCCGTGTGTGGGGATGCCAGCATTTCCAGGCGGGAGACAATCGGGCTTTCTTTCCCTGCCGCAGAGGAAAAATAATAAACATTCCTCGGGTTTGTTTTCGGGCTGCTTTGTGGAATAAATCTCAGACTGTTGTTGTCTCCCCGGGCTCCCCTGTGCTGCAGAACTGCCTGTTCTCACTCCATGAGTCACCGACGCCTGCGCTGCCGCTGACGGCACCTCTGGAACCCCCCCGGTGGTGGCCCAGGGGATGCTCCATGTGCTCCAGGTTGGCACTGGTGTCTTGTCAGGATCCACGAGCCCCCTGGACATCTGTGCTGCCAGCAGCAGCCTGGACAACCCTTGTCACCTTGTCCTTAGGGCCGGGGTCTTCCTTTCGAGGTCCGGGGTCTTCCTTTCGAGGCCTTGACTCTGATGGCATCTTCAAGGGGAAGGCTTGTCCCGTGGGAAAAGGGCTCTGTGGGAGGAGAACGGCATTTTACTGGTGCCAGTGGCCATTCCCATCCCTGCTGCCTGGGTGGGAAGGAGATCCAAGGCATGCTATGGCCTCTGTCCTTCCACCTGTGGGAATATCCATCAGCAACACCCATTTTGGTGTGGTGGGATGTGACCCCCTCCCACACAGCGCAGAAAGCTCGGCCTGATGTAGACCCTCCTGGCTGGAGATGTGGCTCCCTGGGGGAGGAGGAGACCACACCTCTGCCCTGGCTCATCCCTGTGGAGCTTTCCCACTGCCACTGGAGGTGTGTTGAGAGGGAATGGTGCAGGCAACGTGCTCAGAGCCACTGGTGACAGACCAGCAAGCTGGGGGTGGGAACTCCTGGAGCAGCAGATCTTGGCGTGACCGAGAAGCAAGGAGGCCCCACATCATCTCCAGCGCCCAGCCACGTGTGGAAACCTCGCAAACTTGGCATCCAAACCTTGCCAACTTCCCTCCACCCAGGAAACCAAGGAGGTTTCGGGAGCTTGGCGTGGACCACACGTGTGAGCTCAGGGAACCTGCTGGGCAGAGGGTCGACCCCAGGGGTGCTGCTGGTGGATGGTGCCCGCTTTGAGCGCTGAGGAGCCGAGCCCCTTGGCACAGGTTTGGTGTCACAGCATGTCCCACGAGGTGGGATGGCGTGGAGGAGTGTCCAGGAGGTGGGAATGCTGAGCTCAGCCACGGCATCGCTACGCACGGGGCCCAAAAATAGACAGTTTTAGAAACACGAAGTCTCCTCGTGCTATTGCCCAACCCTCCTTACAAATATAGTGGCAGCACTTGCTCGGTGAAACTATGGCCAGAAACAGCCAGAGTTTCAGCAAAACAAACTGGCTTTTAGGAATGAAGGTGGTTGAGAGGGACTTGGTCCCCAGGGCTGCCAAAAATGTGGTGAAGGACTCCACGGTGAAGAGCGAATTAAAAAAAAAATCGCCCAACCCCAAAGGTAAAGTGTTTAACTGCCTCACGGGGGTGGAAAATGGGATGAGGAATGAATGAAACGCTGTTGCCAGGAGGGGTGTCTGTTCAAGCTCTGGAACAGCTGATAAAGAGGCTGGATGAGCACCGTGACCCTGGGCAAGCAGCGGCTGCAGGAAGATGCTCCAGCTGAGCCCAGGGGCAGGAGAGGAGCAGACACGGCCTGATGGCCTTGGCATGCACGCAGGGCCCTGCTGGCAGCTGAGCTCCTCTAATTAGGCACAGGGTCGTTTAGCATTGCAGTTTGCAGGGAAGGCTTGAGGAGGGAAAGTCATTCCCTGGAGATCCCTGGTAGAGGCTTAAGGGGTGTCTCGTGCAGTCGGCAACACAACTGCCCCAGAGTTTCTAAAAATCACAGGCAAGAGGCGGGTGAGAGCTCTGGGCACTGCCAGGGGAAGGAGCCAGTGGGCTCTGCTGATCACAGGAGACTTGCTGGGCTCGGGGTGGGGGATCTGGAGGCCGTGGGGAGCTGCGTGGCTGTGCTGGCCTCAGCCATCAATGAACAGAGCGTTTATTTGGACATCTGAAAGGTCAATTTGCTAAAACGCAAAACAATCGCTGGCGTGACCGGCTGGGACTGTAAATTTAGAGTGGGAGGTGTTAGCAAAAACTGGGCCTCGTTCAAGGACATCTCAACAGTGCCCCAAAAGCCATGATTTCATAGCCCGAAATAATTCTTCCAGGGAAGGAGCTGTCAGAGGCAGTTTGGACGTGTGAGTGTGTGGATGTGCAGCTGCAGGGGGAGCACCACACGGCCCCAGGGGTGCAGCAGGTGGGAGCCAGGAGGGAGCCTGGTCAGCATCTGGGACAGAGGGAGGGAGGCTGAGCCAAGGCCACAGGGTTTGCTCTGGGTTGCAGAGGGCAGAGTGCCTTCCCCTCTCCTCATCCTTCTGCTTGAGCCCTGCAGTTTGGAGGGGTGAGCAGAGTGAGACGATGGGAAGGCTGGTGGTGTGGAGCGGAGTGGCCATTGGGTGAGGAAAGGGACCTTGGTGGCATCTCCTGGGACAGTGGGATGTTGGCAGAGCCTGCCCTGAGATCCAGCAGAGCACCCAGACCCCTGGCTGGGCTGTTCCATCCACCTGGGAAGGGCTCTGGCAGGTTGGCTGTGGAAAGGCTGTAGGTGTGGGGATGGAATAGCCACAGCTGGCATTTCCAGCAGAGTCCATCTGGCCCATGGGATTCTTCCAACTGACACGTCCTCTGACATGGAGAAAGATTCCAGCTGAGGTCCAGCACATGGGCTGGAGAAGGTGGAGCACCCAAGGGAGGAGGAGGAACAGGGAGGGCTCCGGTGACAGACAGAGCTGCTGCTGGGAGAAGGGGAAGCCAAAGGAATCGGTGAGCTGTCACTGGCAGTGAGAAGCCTCTGAAAACATATACATTTAGGACAACCAAGTCAAGCCAACCCCAAATCAAAACAAATGGAGCCTGATTGTAAGAAGGGAAACCATAAGTATTCCAGAGAGGACCCCACCCTGTGCTTTGGGTCAAAGCAGAGGGACACGTTCAACCCCGGGGTGGGTAAAACAATTAACATCAGTAACTGGGCAGGCCGTGCAACCACAGACCGGGCTCACTTACACCCTGGAGCTGCTGGAAGAGCCCCTGAAATGCTGACACTGACACGGAACAAGCCTTGGGAAAGACAGGACAATGCCGAGGGCCGGGAGACCTGCCAGGAGCCAGGGCTTTGATGGAGGGAGGGGGACGTGCAACCAGCCGTGGCTGTCCCCTCGCCGCAGAGCCCCGTCCCAGGGGCTGGGGAAGGAGCTGCAGGATGGGAGGAGTGGCTTATCCCGCTCCCCCAAAGGAGCCCGGCGGTGACATCACCCTTTTTATAGGTACTTGCACATTAAGATGTTTCCTGGAGGGGGGGACGCTTTTGGGAGTGTTGACAAAAGCATTCTACAGCCTGCCGGTTAGAAACCTAATGCGGACTCGAAACGAGCTGCAGTTCCCATTCCTCGAGCGTCACCAGGCACTTGGAGGAGAGTTTGGATGCTGGGAGGATTCACCATTCCTTGGAGCTCTGGCACTGCCACACAATGCCTGTTTGCAAGCCAGGCTCGGGGCCAGCTTGTTCTCCAGAGAACCTTTGCTGAGGAGGATCAAATGGTGTTCATCCCATTCCTTTGTGGCCCTTCTGGGGGACCATGTGGGGTGTGCACAGCTCCTTAGAGTCACAGCCACTGGATCACTGAGGCTGGGAAAACCCTCTAAGATTATCCAGTCCAACCATTCCCCCACCACTGACCCACTGCCCTGAGTGCCACATCTGGTAAATCTCTTCAGGGATGGGGACTCCATCACTGCTCTGGTCAGACTGTGCCAGGGCCTGACACCCTTTCAGTGATGAAATTTTCCTCAGTACCCTCCCCTGGCACAACTCGAGGCTGTTTCCACTTATTTCTTGTTCCCTGGGAGCAGAGCCCGACCCCTCCCCCCCCCCCGCTCCCCCCTCCTGGCAGGGACTTGCAGAGCCAGAAGGTTCCCCCTGAACCTCCTTTTCTCCAGGCTGAGCCCCCCCAGCTCCTCATCAAACCTCCTACCCACTTTGGTAGGACACACCCAGCAAAGAAAGGCTCAGAGAGCTCACAGGAAAGTGGGTCCAGGTCAATATCCAGCACCAAAGAGCTGCTCAGACCACAGGCCACCCACAGGGGGACCATGAAACCAGGATGGCAGTGGACACTGGAGATGATGCAGGACATGGACAAAGTGCAGAAGAACAGAGAATGTTACGGGATAGAGACTTCAGGTACCAAAGGTGACAATGCAGACAAGCAGCAGAGGGTGCTGAGGCACAAGGGTGGCACTGACACCAAGGAGATCAGCTGGGCTGACAAATACCTGCCAGGAGTCACCCAGAAGATGGCACAGGCAGCATCAGGCTCTTTGCCCAGAACACCCATGGGTAGGGTCGGATGTTTGCTGCTGTGCTGCCCATCTGCCTGGGGGCACCTTTGCTGTCCCACCCCTGGCCACTCCCTCCTCCTCAAAAACCAAGGGAGCACGTGCTGCTTCTGTGCATCACCTGGCTGGGGCACATTCCACCTCCACCTTGTGGAGCTCTGGGGAAGGGGAGGGCTCTGTCCAGTCTCTAAAGAGGCCATTTCAGTGCCAGGGTAACGCTGGGCACTTTGCCTGGTGCCATTTGCACAGCTCGTGCTTTGGCCAGTCCCCAGAGCCGCTTTATTTCCGTGGCACCGGTTCAACGGGCGGGAGGGAGCGACGAAAATAGAGGCAGGGAGAAGAAGCAGATGAGAAACCACATCCTGGAGGGGAGGGGGAGTGGTCAGAGCAGCACACCTGAGCCCCAGAGCACAGAGCTGGGGGAAGCTCGTGGATCGTGGGGAGCTCATGGATCGTGGGGAGCTCATGGATCGTGGGGAGCTCGTGGATCGTGGATTGGCACTGGATTGCCCCATCGATGGGGTGATGGAGCCATTCCCTCTGTCCCCTTGGGGAAAGGACCAGATGAATCTCAGCTGCCAGGGGATGGTACTGGCTGGTTTGAAGCTCTGCCCAGCTCCTGGGGAGGTGTCCTGGCAGCACAGGAAGGGACTGTGAGTCTGCAGAGTTCCAAACTAGCTGGCGGTCCCCAAGGGATGTGTATTGGGGAAGGTGCTGGGGTGGTGGTGACACCTGTGCCACCTCCCCCTGCCTGTGTCCCTGCCTGAGGGGTCTCTGCTCGGTCTGGGGTGGGTCCTGGGGTGGTTTTGGTGACCACCCTGCTGAGATGTCCCTGCACAGCCCCCCGGGGCTGGGGCCTGGTGGCTGCACCTCCGGGCTCCCTGCCCAGGCAGCAGCTCTGGGCTCCATCCCCTGCCCCTCCCCGGGGAGTCGGTTCGGCTCTCCCATCCAGCCCCTTCCAGCCCCGGGAGAGGTGTCCACTGCCCACTCTATCTCACTGTCTGGGAATTTCTCCTGAGACTTTGCCTGCATTTTGCTGTCCTTATTTGCACCTCTTTAGTCTCATTTATACCCTTACATCGTCTCCTTTCCTCCTTGGTGCATCCCCTTCCCTCTGCCAGCTGTGCTCTGGGACCCTTTTGCTCCTGGACCTCTTTTGGTGGCCCTGAGGCCGTTGTCCAGCACCCTGAGAAGGGCCATCCATCACCTGACCCCCATCCCTGCTGACCCCCCTCTCCAGGGCTGCTCTCTGATCCCACCTCCACCCCCAGCCAGTCCCTCTGTGCCCTGCTCCAAGCTGCCCACCGTGTCCCCCACCCTATGGGCTCGTCCCTGGCCTGTCCCCAACCTCAGCCCCTGGTTTTGAGACTGTTTTTAGCTTGTCATCTGTTTCTGAGCCCAGGCTGGGGCCAGCTGGGTACCTGCACCTCCAGCCTGGGTGCAGCCTGCACGTGTCTGCCTGTTTCTCATCCCTCCCCGCAGCTCCAGGGTAGCGCAGCACATCTGGATTCCTTGCATCCAGCCCCCCTCTGATGTGCCACATCTGGATTCCTTGCATACAATCCCTGTCTAACAGGCTGTGTCTGGCTTCCCAGCATGTGATTCCTAGATAACAAGTCACTCCTGGATTTCCTACATGTGATTCTTGGATAACATGGCATATCTGGATTCCTTACATTCAATTCCTGGACAATATGGCACATATGCTCTGTGGCCAAGGCTGCAGCTGGAACAGGACTTTCTCTTTACAGTTTAAAGGATTTTTTTTATTTTTTTTTTTCTGGAGAAAATGAAGCTTTGACCTGAATTCCTGGCTGCCTCACAAAATCTCTCTTCTACCTCGGCTTTGGCTGCTCTTGGCTGGGAGCCTGGCTTGAAAACAAAGATCCTATCTCCCCCCACCCCCTGGGCTTTGGGACTGCTGGCGGTGGACACACCGCCCCTCGCCAATCAGTGCTTACAATAATATTTTTCTCTAGGATTGGGCTTGGAATAACTTTGTTTTGACATAATCTGAACTAATGTCTCCCCGGCAATGACAGTAAACACTCGACAATAAGTCGCAGCGCAGCCCCGAAGCTCTGCAGGAGGGTCTCCGGCAGCCAGACACGAGGCAGAGGGTACAGGGCACAGCTCCGGGGAGGGACCCGGTGGTGGCAGAGTGCACCACGGCCCCAGAGTTCCACTCTTCACCCTTTGCCCCCCAGCCAAATTCCTCACTTGCTCCGCAGAGGGTGATGGAAAATGCAGCGCGGGGCCATTGCTAATCAGCTCCCCGGGCACGGGGAGTTATTGTGTCTGCCGTGGTGGCAGCTCCAATTTAAACACTGTCACTGCACTATTAATGGTCCTGGCGCTCGCTGACTCGAGAGCTCAGCCTGGGACCCGGAGCAAGAATGTTTGTGGAGCCCAGAAAGAGCCCTGGAGCTCCAATTCTTGTGCTGTGCTGGCTCTGCCCTGCTGCCCCCCCCACCCCGGTGCTGGGGTGCTCAGGGTGCCCTGTGCTGGCACTGCCTCCTATTGCCCTGGTACCCCCTCAACAAGGCAGGATTCCTCCCTGTGCCATCCCTCCCTGGGCAGGATCCCGGGGTGGTCTCACCTTCAAGAGGTCAAATAACAGCCAGTGAAACAGCTTTGCAGCCACACAGCATCCCCTGGGAGCAGCTCAGTGCTGGAGCCATGATCCAGCATCTGATGGATGTGGTGGGAGGAGGACAAGGGGCAGGGAATGGGCTCTGTGGGGAGCAGACAAGGCCATGAGTGTCCTGGGAGGCCCCTGGAGAGAGGACACCTGGGCAAGATGTGGTGGGGACAGGATCCTTGCCAGGATCCTCCTCCTGTTCCATGTTTAGTCAGACCCTGAGGGCCCTGGGACCCCTTCTGAGGGGCACTGAGCAGTGCATGGACCTGGGCATTGAACTGGGCATGGATCTGGACCTGGAGAAATGGGCATGGGCATGGACTCTGAACCTGGGCATGGACCTGGACCTGGGCATAGACCTGAACCTGGACATGGACCTGGACCTGGAGAAATGGGCATGGGCATGGACTCTGAACCTGGGCATGGACCTGGACCTGGGCATAGACCTGAACCTGGACATGGACCTGGACCTGGAGAAATGGGCATGGGCATGGACCTGAAGCTGGGCATGGACCTGGACATTGGAATGAACCTGGACATGGGCATGGACCTAGGCATGGACCTGGGGTTGCACATGGGACAGAGGAGAGAAGCCCATGTGCCTCTGAGCTCTCCACATGCTCCAGAGCTTCCAGTGCCATTCCCCTCCTGGTTTTTTTCCCCTCACTGTGCTGGTCATGTAATCCAGTCAGCCATGGGATCTCTGACCCCAAACTGACACTTCTCAGCCCATTGGGATTTGTTTTATGAGCCAGCAAAGGCTGAAGCCACTAGAAGGGTTTGTCTCCCCCCCTTGCCTGGAGAGCTCTGTTTTCCTGCAGCTTCCCACCCATCCCACCTGCCCTTCCTTGTCCGGAAGGTGT
This sequence comes from Scytalopus superciliaris, assembly GCA_013400415.1. Taxonomy (NCBI): domain Eukaryota; kingdom Metazoa; phylum Chordata; class Aves; order Passeriformes; family Rhinocryptidae; genus Scytalopus; species Scytalopus superciliaris. The sequence continues at coordinate 81,211 of VXBX01003150.1, read as the reverse complement.
GAAAACCAGAGCAAGCAGCTTCCTGCTCGTTCAATCCTTCACCTGGGGGCCAAGGGGATCATCCTCCTCATCCCTCTTTCCTTGTGAGCCTGATCCTCCCAGCAGGGAACAGCAGCTTGGAGCTTCAGAGCAGTGCAGGGACTTATCCCCAGGGATAAGGACACCTGGGAGGAGGTGACACAATAGACCCATCCCTGCCTTGGGAGGGTTTGGGCTCTGTGGAAAGGCAGAGCTGCACTGGGAGGTCCATCAGGCCAGGCAGGACTTCAGGCTGCCAAGGATGACTTTCCCAGAGATCTGCAGCCCCATCCCTGCTTCTCCCTGGAGACCACAGAGGTTTCCACAGCACAGAAACTCAGTGTCAGCCCTCCCTGGGCACTCAGCACTGCGGTGTGGAGTTTGAAGACCAGTTCTGAACATCTCCTGAGGGATGTGGATCGGTCTCAGCATCCACCTCCACTGGGCTTCTTGGGTAGAGAGAGAGCTGCAGCTCCTCTGCTTATTCTGGAAGAGCACAAGTTGTTCTCATGATTGCTTGGATGGATGAAACCACATGATGGATACTGAGGCAGGGGAAAGGAGCTGTGAAACAGTATCTGGGAGACTTCTGAATGCCCACGGAGTGAGCCCTGGAAGACTGGAAGGTGGGTGGATGTGCCTGGTGCCCAGGACAGTAAGGAGAGTCTGCCCTGGCTGTGTGTTTCATGCAAAGAAAGTACAGAATTCCTTAGGGAGGATGCAAAAGGGACAAGAGGCACATTTAATAACTGCACATTTAATAAGGCAGGGCAGAGGTTGGGAAGTCAAGGAGCCCTGTCCATGCTTTGCAGAAAGCAGCTCTGGTGATGGCCCGTCCCTGGGAGTGTCCAAGGCCAGGTTGGACAGGGCTTGGAGCAGCCTGGGATAGTGGAAAGTGTTCCTGTCCATGGCAGGGGGTGTGACTGGATGGACTTTGTGGTCTCTTCCAACCAAAACCATTCCATGATTCTGTGATGTTGCTCCATGTGCCCTGAGTGCACGTTCCAGAGAGGAGGAACAGGAGGGACAGGCAGTGGCAGTCTGGCCAAAGAGCTGAGGTCCCTCTCCTCAAGGGAATGGTGGGCTCCAGGAAAAGCTTGGGACCTGTCTGGGTGGCCTTATTCATCCCTGTCTCCTTTTCTTCCCTCTTTGTCATGTTCTAGGAATCCTTTCATCCGTGTGTTTGTTTATCTTTCCCTCTCCTTGCAGATGCTCAGTAATTCTTTGAACATCTCAGGGTTTGTGTATTCCTGTTCTGTGGATTCCGCCCCCCCNNNTTTTCCTGTTTTGTGGATCCCCCCCCCCCCTCCCAGAGGGAAACAGGCACCTCTGGAGCAAGTTGCACACTGGCCTGAGGTCATGTCTAAGGCAGCCTGGCAAAATCCCACTGGAATGCTTGCCCTGAGCAGAGGGCAGGCAGGGAACTCGAGGGGAGGGGGATGCTGGAGTAGTTTCCAAAGGGAGGAGAGATGGTGGGCACTGATGGGAATAAACACTGAAAGGGTAAGGCAGCAGTGGCTGGGGAGTGCAAAAGCCTGGGGCTGTGGTGGAGCCATGGACAAGCCTGGCAGCTCCTTTGGAAAAGGGTATTTGCAGATGTTCCTTCCCTGGATGCCTCGTGGAGGATCAGATGGTGGCTGGGGGATGTGGTTTTCCCTGCAGGATTAGCTCTGCTCCAAGCCAGCCTGGCCCAGGAATGCCAGAGCTGTCTCTGCCCCTGGGTGAGTGGCAGGACACCAAGTCCTGAGGGTTCTTCTTATTTGGTGTCTTGCTCATTGGATGTTCCCCTTAAATGTCTGGATGAAGAGGTGCCCCAAAGCCAGAGCCTGATCCCACAGAAAGCCACGGGCACAGAATCCCTCCAAACACAGCCCCTTCCCATGCCCCAAACCAGCCACTCCATACCATGTAGGGTCTGTGACATGTCCCAAACTTGTGCCATGGGATGGCCCTGCCTGAGCAGGGAGCTTGGACAAAATGTCCCTTCCAACCTGACCCATTCTGGGATTTTGGGATTTGCTTGGGTCCTCCACTACTGTGGTGACCAGGCAGCACAACAGCTCAGGGACAGGGCCCTGGGGGTGCAAAGCTGAGGAGTTGAGAACAAGATGAACAAGACAAACCATCAGCAGTTGGGAGAGCCATGCCATGGGATCCAGCCCTTCAGAGCTCCGAGGATGGACACCAGCACTGGAGGGAATGCAGGACAGCAGCACGATGAGCTGGGCAGCTGGCAGGGCTGATGGGAACACTGGGAAGCATTTTGGTGATGTTAGTGTGGACAGTGAACCACTGAGCCCTTCTTTGGCATCGTTAAAGCTTGCCGTGTCTGAGCCAATCCATTGCCAAGCTGCTGCTTCCCAGGAAAGTTCATGGCTGTGCATGTTGGATGAATTGGAAGGCAAGGGAATTGGGAGAGAGCTGATGTGGAGACAGCTGGATCCTGCTGGGTGGTGATAAAAGGGACAAAGCAACACTGTGCCCAAAGGGTTTTGGGAAGCTGTGGGTGACACAGCCAAGCCTGGCACTCAGGGCAAGACCCTGAGCTTGGCACCCCCAGGCTGTGGGGTTGGGGTTGGGGCACTGCCTGAGCACACCAGGGGAGTTTGGGGAGGGGGTCAAAGTCCATCCCAGCACTGGCAGAGACCCCCATGAAGGTGCTGCCAGCCCTGCCTGGGATCTGGATCCTCCAGGGGTGAGTTTTCCTCCCTTGGAGCCTGGAGTGTTTCACAGATGGGACCTGGCACATGGACAGGCAAAGCAGATCCCTGATTCTTTATGGAAATGACATTACAGAGGGGCAGGGATTGGGCAGATCCTTTCCAAGTGCCCAATCCTGGCCTGCTGGAGCAGAGGGAGTTTTCCTTGGGACCCAGGGCAGCACAAGAGCTTGGCCACTGTAGTCCAGCCCCTCTCTCACACCCTGCTCCTCCCTCCATCCCTCCTTCCCACCATCCAGTTTATCTCCCAGTCCACAAGGGACTTCCATTCCAGGTTGGTCCTGCACTGCCCATCTCCTGGGACCCTTCCTGCACACCCACCTGTGTGGATGGAGGGCGTGGTGGTCACTGTTGAACATGAGAGTCACTCCTGGGTCCTGCCAAGGAGTCTCTGGTGAACCAGAGGCTGTGCTGGGGCTGGGGGGGATATCAGGGGAAGGGGAGCATCCCCATGTGTGGAAAGATGGGAGGCTGAGTGTGATCCTGGAGGAGAACACCAGCTGTGGTCACAGGACTCCTGGAATAACTTCACAAACAACCCATGGATGGGCCTTGAAAGTCATGGCCAGACTTCTGCAGCTCTAGATCCGAGAGCTGCAGTGGGGAAGCAAAGGGAGGCTCATTACAATCCCTTTGCAAATGCTGGTGCAAGAGAAGTTTTTGGATATATTTACTCTGAAGACTTCAATTTTTGCGGACTTCCACAGTTTTGGTGGCAGAATGTGGAGGTTCTGCTGCCTGCCACGCTGAGCAGACATCACTGTCCCAAAGAGGTGACCAAGAGGAGGGTAAGGACAGAGATGCTGTCCCTGCCACCTCCCCATCAGTCGTAGGGATGGGACAAGCTGGTTGGGGCTTCCAGGAACAGCCCTGTGGCCACCTCCTCCCCACGGCCATGTGACAGCACAGGGAGGAGAGCAGGATCCCCAGCACCCCTGGGGCTGCCTCTCCTGCCTCCCCGCAGGAATAACGTGAGCTCAGCATCCCGGAGCTGCCTCTGCCCAAGTGCAAAGGAGGCCTGAGGACACGGATGGGGCGGGGGGCAGCACGGGGAGGCAGCACTGAGGAACAATCGAAAAGAGGAAAAAGGAAATCCTCCTTGGAGCTGAGAAAGTGTTTTCCCAGACTGTCTGGCCGCTGGGATGACCTCATTCTCCGAGGTGCCGCTAATTGGGCTGCGAGACTGGAGAACGGGACGTGCAGCCCCGCCAGCCCCGCTGCCCCGTCACCTGCACAGCCCCCGGTGCCCAGCAGAATGCCCCAAACCCCTGACCCAGGGTGCCCCCGAGGGGGGGCTCTCGCTCCCCGGGCGCCTGCCAGGGATTGTTAAGCGGGGTTAACGAGGCACAGATTTCCATGAGTTCATCTCAGCTGTTTATCCTGGAAAATCCCCTCTGCAAAAGCAGCGGAGCATGCACAGCTCTGGAGCGGGGACTGGGAAGGAAGGGCCTGGCCTGAGGTCTCTGCTCAGCCCTGGGGTGTAAAGGCTTCCCATGAGAGCAAAGCCTGAGGGAGCACTCAGGGAGGAGCAGGATCCAGCAGCTGGAGTTTGGGCTGCATGGGAGAAGCAGGATGGTGAGAAGGAGCCTGTGGAGTGCATGTCCGAAAGTCTCCTCGTGGGTCAATATTTAAACTGGGATAACAGAGGTCTGAGCAACTCCTGGATGATCTGTTCCATAAAGATCTGGATACCAACAAAAGCTTTTTCCACTTTCTTCCCTGCAGGAATTTTATGGGCAGGGGGATAAACCAGCAGAGCTTCTGTCCTCCCACACATTAGTCCAATTAAAAAAAAAAATGAAATCATAGTATCACAGAACGGTTTGGGTTGGAAGGGACCATTCCATGGGCAGGAACACCTTCCACTATCCCAGATTGCTCAATGCCCCATCCAACCTGCCCTAAATCCCTAAGAGCTGCCTCCTAAGCAGTCTGTCAGAATTGCCTGAATGTGCTTCACACATCAGGCACAGGCACACGATCACACCAGGCTCGCTGCCTTGCAAAATCCAAACCCCAAGCAAGCACTTGGGAGCCCTTCTCTTGAGCAGGGAAATTAATGCAACGAGCCCCAAAGGCTGGGAGTCAAAACTAGACCTGCTCGAGTGTGGATTAGCACATATTTCGACACTGACCACGACTGGAACTAATTGCAGAGGGCAGGGGTTGAGTTCTCCTCACACGCAGCCTGGCTGCCTTTCCAGCACAGCAGCTTCAGCCAAGGGGTTGTTCCTGGTCTCGATGGCCACGGGACAACACCACTCAAGGGGTGTTTGTGGCCTCATGGCCTTCAGTTTGGGGCTTCTGAAAGGTGGCAAGCACAGGGGCAGTGCTTGGTGATGCCCAGACCAGGGGGCACCTCCCATGTTCTGCGCTCTCCTTTCCCCTCCCCCGGGCAAAATGGGTGTGTTTTTAAAGTGGGATGAGTTTCCCATGGGTTTTATATTCCTCTTAGCCCTTGGAACACAGGCTGGAAGAGGGACATCAGTGAGGCTGCAGAGCTGGAGCTGGTGCTGAGAGCTCTGCCCTTATTCCCAAGCCGCAGGAAAATCCAGGAGAAACCACAATATTTCCTAACCACAGCCTTCACCTCCGTGTTTGAGTCACTCGGGGCAGAGCAGCACACGGGGATTTGGTTCCTCTAGAAACCTGTGGTCACTTCCCTGGGGATCCAACAGGAGCTGGGGGAGGGTCTCACAGGGCTCACCCCCCTCACTGTGCAGAGCTGCTGGAAGCTCCTGCCCGCAGCCACGAGGGCCCAGGATGAGAGGAACCCAAATCCACCCAGCAAGCCCTGACTCAGGAGGGAAAGGAGCCAGACCCAGGGTTGCACCACCTCTGGTTTCCTGGAATGAGGATGGGCAGGAGCCAGGGGAGCATGAGCAGTTTTTTGGGGCTCAAGAAGCATCCCCAGCAACCCCCAGAGGGACCTTGCAGGGCTCTCTGCTCCCAGGAATGGAGGGAGGGCAGATGGAGGACAGTCTTATTTCCTCCTCTTTTGAGCCCCTCTGAGATGAGCCTTGTACCTCCTCAGGGATTCCCTGACATGACACAGTCAGAGCTTCTCTCTGCTTTGCTACTGCTTTGGAGAAAAGGCCCTGCAAGCACCTGCCCTCGGGTCACAAGGTTTTATTTCTTGGTCAAACCCATCCAACCATCCGGGTCATCTTCCCACAGTGAGAATGCAAGACACGACTGCAAGTACAAAATGTCCCAAACAAGGTTTATTTTTCTTCCTTTTCAGTTCAAGAAGCTTCTCTTTGCCATCAGCGTTGTTGATAAACACCCTCTAAAATGCCAAACGCCGTGTATTTGTAGCTTTCTTTAAAGATAAGGGAGGGTTTCCCAGGGTATTGGAGACTCTGCTCCTGCTCCCCCTGGGCACTTTATCGTGGCTGCAGTGCCATATTTGTCTATTCCAAACTGCAAAATGCCTTAATCTCTCAGTAGCTGGAGTGTCACTACGGGATTTTAAATGCCAGGAACGAGCAGGGAGCGATAGTGGCATTTTTTTTTGTGTGTGTGTGGTGGAACCTCATCAGCTTTTCCTCCAGGACAGATGGCAGCAAGCAAAGCCAAGGAGGCCTCCTGGGAGATGTTTTACCAGACACAAGCCATGTCTTGATTGCAGCTCTGGGTTAGAGAGCTGGTTTTGTGGATGCAACACCACTGACAGCGCTCACAGGGCCTCCTGCATCCATGGGAATGGGGGGGTGTGTGGAGATATCCATGTCACATCCATGTCACATCCATGTCACACCCATGCAGAGCCATTGCACCCGATGGTCAGAGTGTCTCATTCATCTCTGTCCGTTTTTATTCCTGTGGGAGGCACCTGGAGCTGCCAAAGTGCTCACAGCTGCCATCCAATCGATCCCAGCTTTTCAAACCCTTGGGAGCCGCCTCCTTCCCCGGCCACAGCTCTGCCCAAGCCCTCATTCCTCATCACACCTCCCCTCGTGTCACTTTCCAGCCCCTCCTTCACTGGAAAGTTTTGCAACGAAATGCAAAACATTTGGGGTTTGCACACAAGAAAGGATTTAAAGGCAAATAACTGATGCCTTTGGGTCCTGGTGCCCCCAGCGCTTGTTTTTTGTTGCAGGGTCTCTTAACCCTTCCTGTGACAAACCCTCAGGGTTGGTGTTTTGAGGCTCTTCTTTTAAAATCCATGAAATCATCATTAAGGTCGAGAAGCTCTCCAAGGTCATCAAGTCCAGTGCCAAGGCTGCCACCAACCCATGTCCCCAAGTGCCACATCCACGTGGGTTTTGAGCATTTCCAAGGATGGTGACTCCACACCTGCCCTGGGCAGCCTGTCCTGACCACGCTGTTGTCACACCCACGTCGTTCTTTGGAACTGGGTAGTCTCTTCCAAACCTGAAGAGTTAATCTCTGCTCAGGTATCTTTCAAGACATCCCTTCTGTGCTTGGTCATGAGAGCGGTTTGGTCACAGGACTTGATTCTGCTGCAAGAGTTTTGGTTTTTTTGACATTCGTCTTAGCTCGACCTTCTTTATTTCCTACTGATTTTACTTTTAATTCCCCTTGGAAACGCCTTTAAGTTGAGACTTCGAGCCCCCTTTTTATTCAGGACACCACTGATTTTTCTTATGGCACGGCTTGAGTTGATGAGTTATGACTTTACCTCCATTTTTCCAACTTCTTGGGAAGCAGCTGATGTTAATTGTTGAGTCTTGGTGATGTCATGGGACTGCATTTGGAACAGGGCTTTCATTATGCTCTGTCTCCACTCGAATTGCACATTCTGAGAGTGAAATCTTGCCATCTTTGCTGTCCAACTTTGTTAAAAAAGTCTCTTGCAATGCCTGTGAGTCCATCTCTTCCTTAAGGATGTCACTGAAAGCATTGTTATTAGGCAGGAGAGTATTGACCTCTGCATCTGGTTTTGTGTTGTTTTGAGACATAACTTGAGATCCAGATTCTTTGCTAATAAAATCATCATCTCAGGCAGAATTTAGAGCTGGCATATTTTTGTCCTTGTACTTATGTTTTAATTTTCTCTATTTTTGAATAAACAAACCAGACCTGAATATTTTTTTTTTATTATTTTTATTTTTTCCAGTTTATTTTTTAGCCTAGTTGAGCCAATAACTTTAGATGGGCCCAGCCCACGCTGTTACTCACCTCTCTTGCCTAATCTAGATCTGAACTAATTGAGAACAGCCTTGCTTTCCCCTGATGAGCTACTGATGCTTCATTAGTGATGTTACTGACTCCAGCACTGGGACACCACTCCCTCTCTCCCCCATTCCCTTGCCAGTGTGTTGGTGGGCAGTGCTGGCTTGCCCCTGGCTGGGGAAGGGCTGGTGCTCAGCAGATGCTCTGGAGATGGTCCAGCTGCCTCAGGGACCTGCACAGACTCCACCACATGCACAGGCAGGAGCCTCCCCGGGCTGGAGGTTGGTAGAAAGTACCCGAAGTGGTTTGGGGAACCCACGTGGATGGAGACCCTTTGCTTTAAAACATCCAGACCTGCCTTGGGGAGGGGGAAGCCTGGGCAGGACAGGGGGCTGGATGTCACCCAGGCAGGAGGGAATTCGTGCCCTGGTTCAGTGGAATTGGTGCTTTTGCCTGTTTTACACAGAGGTGGTGCTTGTGGAACTATCAGGAAGGGCTGACAGACCCAGGAAGGGCTGACAGACCCAGGCTCCAGCTCCAGGAGGGCATCCAGGTGTCACCTGCTCATCCAGGTGTCACCTGCTCTGTGCCCTCCCAAAGGACGGTGTGGGATGGCCCTGAGTGGCCAGGGGAAGAGGCAAGTTGCCTAAAGAGGGATGGTGGAGTGCAGGGCAGTGCTGGCACTCTTCACTGGGCTGCTGGTGGAGTTGCTCTGCAGGAGCAGGACTGGCACATGGTTTCCTTCTGCTGGAAGCCCCACTCACCCACATGCCCCTCATCACAGTGTCACCATTTCCAGGAGATGCTCCAAAACCTGTCTGAGATCTTCCTGGCTTCTCACCTGGCACCATGCAGGAGTCCCACCCACGTCAAGGCTGTGTGAGAGGAGGACCCCAAAGTCCAGAGGGGTGGCATCCAGGGCCAACAAGGTTCACCTTCCCAGCCAGCTGTGCCCATGCCTTGCTTCCTCCCTGCTCAGCTTGCTTGTGTCCCTGTTCCTGTCCATCCATCCTGTCTGGCCCTCCAGAAGACATCCGTGGGCAGTGAGGGGGTGCTGGCAGCCTGTTCCCCCTGGATGGGGTGGCTGGAATGGCATTCCCACAGCCCCCTGCCCTGGCTCTGCTGCTCATCCAGTGCCTGCAGCTCAGCCCTGGGGATAAGGGATGAGATGCTGCAGGACTGGAGCAAGAGTCACACAGACATAAACTCATTGAATCACAGAATATCCTGAGCTGGAAGGGACCCAAAGGGATCATCCACTCCAACTCCTGGCCCTGCACAGACACCCCAACAATCCCAGCCTGTCCCTCAGAGCGTTGTCCAAGCCCACCTGGAGCTCTGGCAGCCTTGGGGCTGTGCCCACTGCCCTGGGGAGCCTGGGCAGTGCCCACCACCCTCTGGGGAAAGAAGAGCCTTTTCCTGAGATCCAACCTGACCTTGCCCTGGCACAACTCCAGGCCATTCCCTGGATCCTGTCCCTGGTCACAGAGAGCAGAGATTGGAGCTGCCCCTCATGAGAAGCTGCAGACCCCGATGAGGTCTGACCTCAGCCTCGTCTAGCTGGACAACCAAGTGGCCTCAGCCATTCCTTGTCTGGTTTCCCTCTCACAGAGCGAGTGGGGACAGCAGCATGTCCTGGGGTGGCTCTAGTGGGGTGCAGTGCCCCCCTCCCTTGCCCCAAGCCTGACCCACCCCAGCATCCAGCCCTTCCTCTGCTGCCGTCCACTCCGTGGGCAGCCGCCTGGACCTGCCTGAGCGGTTCCAGATGTGCGGGTGGCTGGTGAGCCAGCTGTGCTGCTGCTGGGGCTCCTCAGAGGGATGCTGCCAGCACAGCCCCCTGCAGGCACAGCACGGCGTTGTGGGCACAGCCCCTGGCACGCCCCAAACGCTGCCTGTCCGTGGCAGCCCCTCTGTGCCGGTGCGGGGTAGGCTGAGCCTCCTTCCAGATGTTCCCGTGGCCCTTGACCCCCTGTTCTCTCTCAGCAGGGCCTGTCTGGGTCACTGCAGGGGCTGGGCAGGCTCTGAAGCACCGGCTGTTTGGGATGTTGGGGTGGAGATGGGACGGGATGTCCTGCAGCAATGGGGGCATCCCGGGTCCCGAGCAGCTCCCGTGCCCCCAGGGCACCACGGGGAGGGCATCCCTCTGGCATGTGCTGTGGGGAGAAACAAGGTGCTGGGAGGTGGCAGGAGGAACATGCCAACCCGTGGTCTGAGCAGTGGATGGGAGCATGGAGGGCAGAGGGACAGGCAGGGCACAGGAGCAGGCAGGGGCTGCCCTCTGTGCCACTCCCACCAGCTCCCTGGCTCACAGCTGTTTTTATCCAGCTGGGAATCCCATGGGGTGAGGGCCAGCAGGTTCCTGCCATGGCACATGAGCAACATCACCCCAACCCTGCCCTGCCTGGGCCATACAAGTGTGTTTAAGCTCTGGTGTCCCACCAGCCTGGAGAAGAGAAGGCTCCAGAGAGACCTTAGAGTCCCCTCCCAATTCCTAAAGAGGACTTATAAAATAGGAGACAGACTTTTTGCATGAGCAGAGAGGGACAGGACAAGGGGGATTGGTTTTAAACTACAAGAGGATAAATTTAGACTGGATGTTAGGAAGGAATTCCTCCCTGGGAGGGTGGGCAGGCCCTGGCACAGGTTGGGCAGAGAAGCTGTGGCTGCCCCAGCCCTGGGAGTGTCCAAGGCCAGCTTGGACGGGGTTTTGAGTGACCTGGGCTGATGGGAGGTGTCCCTGCCCATGGCAGGGGGTGGGATGGGATGAGCTTTGAGGCCCCTTCCAACCCAAACCATTCCATGATTCTGTGATTTCATGGTGCCAGTCCATCCTTACTGTAGCCTAAGCACACCCAGGTTGCTGGGCTTGTTGGCCAACTATTGCCCATGGGCAGCACAACAGCAGGGTGGGGACAATCTTGGGGGCACGTTCAGAGGGACTCTGGTGTCTGAGACAGCTCAGGGACCATCAGGCTCCAGCCAAACCCCCCTGTAGCTCCAAACCACGGGGTCCTGTGAGCTGGGAGGGAGCAGGATCTTTCTGCTCTGGTTTCTTCACGTCTCTTGAGCACTGCTGAAGGTGCACCTGAACCAGCCCAGCCTGCAGGGACCCCTTCCCTGCTTGCTGAGGGCACCACACTCCCTCCCTGCCCGGTCCAAGCAGTCTCGTGCCCATTCCCACCCTTCTCCCTGCCCATCACCCCTCAGCTGCTGCCACCCCTGGCACCCAGGCTGTGCCCACGGCTCTCAGTGGGCAGCCTGGAGCCAGCCCCATGTCCCCACCCTCCACACCCCTTATCAAGTTCCTGCAGCCTTCCCTCCTTGCCCGCCTGGGCTCTCTGCCAGCTCAGGCCGGGCTGGAGAACGTGGCAGGTTGCCCACAGCCCACCTACCCCCTCTGCCCGGACACTGCTGGATATTGGGGAATGTTTCTTCACAGAAAGGGTGGTCAGGCCGTGGCACAGCTGGAGTCCCATCCCTGGAGGGATGAAAAGGACGTGTGGATGTGGCACTTGGGGACATGAGTGGCCTTGGTAGTGCTGGGGGAACAGTTGGACTCGATCTTAAAAGGCTTTTTCAGCCTTAATTATTTCTAATTAAGGCTTCCCCTTTGCTTGTCAGCTCCACCATCCTCTGCCACCCTCTAACCCTCTGCACAGCCAACACCCAGGGCACAGGAAGGATCTTCCCTGGCCATGACCTCCCTGTAAGGACAAGGTGTCCCTCTGGAAGGTGCATGTCTTGAAACCTCCTGTCCCGGTGCCTTGGCAACCTTGGCTTTGCTGTTTTTTGTGTCTGGCCCTCTTATCTCGCTGCCCCACCTCACAGGGTGCTGGCACTGCTGTCCAAGGTGGTGCCAAGCCCCGTGCCCAGCCCAGCACCACAGCCTGGGGACAATTGGAGGAAACCATGTCCCTCAGCAAGCCCTGGGATTTCTTCTGGAAGTGGCAACTGCTGGGAGAGCATGCAGGGAGTGAGATGGTGTCAACCAGCACAGGGAGCCCCAAATGCAGCCCCTGCCCAGTCCCCCATGGCTGCAGGAGGGTCCAGGCTTGGTGGGCACTGCAGGGGGCATATGCCCTCAGCCAGCAGGCAGGCTGGGGACCCACAGAATCTTCCTATGGTGATGGCAGAGCCCCCCTGGCACAGACACATGGACAGAGGGGCTGTGTTAGTGCAGATACAGGTGGTGCACATGCCCTGGCACACAGACACCCACCTGGGAGCACCCAGACAGACCCACCAGTGGGTTCAGGCCCACCCACATGTGCAGACAGGGAGGTGCTCACACCCACCCACAGGTGCCCAGTGCAGACACACAGCCCCAGCCCAGCGACTCTGAGGCTCATGATGCTCAGTGAAGGTGCCACCAGGACACACCTCAACACCTTCTCCACCTTCTCAGGGCTGGAGACCCCTGAAATCCCTGCCTCTGTCAGCCCAGATGTGCAGGGTCTCTGACCAGGCAGTGCCAGGCAGTGCCATGCCATGCTGGAGCACTGCTGGCCATGCCTGTGCTGTCCAGGATGCTCAGAGAAGGCAGGGGGAGTTCAGCTGTGGAGGACAAGCTCCTTAAAAGGCTGGACATGCAGCGGCCGAGGCTTTCCCAGGCAGCCAGGAGTTCCTGGAAGTTGGTTCCTGGTGCCAGAGAGCGAGTCCTGGAGAGCTGCACGGGGGAACCTTCCTGAAAGGAGTCGCCCCTGTGCCAGTTCTTGCCCCACCACGGGCTGCTCTGGGATGGCTGCTGTCCTTGCATGTCCCTGCTTATTCCCCTGATCCCAACAAGCTCACCTCCCAAAGGAAACCCACCAGTGGCAGATGTTGGCCCAGAACCACCATTATCACTGTCCCAGCCCCAATCCTGTTCCTCTGCTGGCCCCGTTCCCTGCCTGGGAGACCGTCCCAGGCGCAGGCTCGGGTACCTGCCAGCCAGGACATCCTGAGCCTGATAATGCCTCCTAGCTTGGAGTCCTGGAGCTCTTTCTCATGCCCAGTGCCCTCCAAGGCTCCCAGCAGCGAGGTGGGTCTCACACCCTTCCCTCTGAGTGGGATAAAGGTAGTGTCTGCTGTTTTAGCCTCCCTATGGGAGCAGCCCAGCTTGTCTTGACCCCACCACATGGTTGGGATGCCCAGTGTGCCTCCTCCAGGAGCCCGTCCCATGGGCCAGAGACACCTCCCACATGGACACTTGAAAGGTCCCTAGTCCCCACCTGGCAGTGGCCAAGGTCTTGTTTCTTTGGAAGCTGTGGGGAATCCCCAACCATCAGGTTCCTCCTGTGAAGAGAGGCCAAGCAGAACTTCTGTCCCCTCCTCTGAATGCTCCAGATCTCCCCCCTCAGCATCAACAACCAGTCCAGCACGTGGTTGGACAGGAGACAGCCATGAGACAGTGGGAAACCTCCAGGATCTCAGGAAACTTCGTGGAGGGCTGTGGACAGCTCCACTCTGGGTCTGTGTTTCCCAGGAGAGGGAGAGGACAAGGGCACATGGTGGACAGGCAGCAGCACAGAGGGGGCAAATCCCATCCCCCAGAATCCCAGGACCCCCATCTTGGCGACCCTTTTAACCCTTTGACACATCCGTGTCAACTTCTGGCTTAGGGGTGACATCTGCAGCCTGTCTTTGACTCCACCAAAGTTCTCTCTTCCTGCACAGCCCCAGCTTTAAGTGCGAAACCTTCGTGCAGCATCACACCTGTGCCTGTTTCCTGCCTCCAGTTCCCAATGTCACCCATGCCCTGCCCTCCTGCAGCTTCCTGACCCACCACATTCCTTGTTGTGCCCTTGTTCTTCAGGGATGCTGATGACCTGCCCCCAAAAATGCACTGGAAGGAGCCCTGGTAGGTGCAGCACACCCCGTCCTCTGCCTTATAGCCCAAATGTGTCACCCTCCTTCTCCATCCTTCCTTGTCTGAAAGAAAAAACACCCCCAAAAAACGACCTGCCTTTTTTTTTTTTTTTTTTTTTTTTTTTTTTTTTTTTTTAAGTAAGCAATAAAGGCAGTANTAGAGATGCCAAGTCAATCTGGTACAGTCTATCCCTGATAAACAGCCCTCCCTCGGGGGGCCTCTTGGGATCAGAAAATAGCGCAGGGGCTGGACCTGCCCGAGCAAACATTCCTCCCCGCACACGCACGTCTGCTTCCCTCGGCCCCGGGCAGCCCCGCATCCCCCGGGAGCCCTGGGGGACCTGCTAATCCCACAGAAGGGGAACCCTTCAGTCCTCGGGCAGCCCCGCATCCCCCCGCTCATCCCACCCCCCCTCGGCACGGCTTGGCCGGGCTCGCTGTTTCTGCAGGGAATACAAATAAATAAATAAATAAATAGATAAAATCCTGATTTATTAAAGCGTGCCACTCAGCCCTGCTAATCCCCGAGGGGCAGCCGGCAAAGCGCCGCTGATCCAACCCGCAGCTGGAATGCG
>VXBX01003150.1:51971-66433 GCA_013400415.1 Scytalopus superciliaris | reverse complement strand
ATGCGCTGCTAACCCTCCCCCCCACCCCGGGCCACGTCCCGGGAATGGGCACCCCTGGAGTCGGGTGGATCCGGGATTGTTTCACTCGCTCCAGCGCTCGGCAGCCTCCCTGCCCCTGGGTCTGGGCTCCAAGGAAAGCTGCAGGGTCTGTCCTGGAGCTCAGTGCCCGGACAGCTCCCTTGGCACTGGGATGTCCGGCTCGCAGGGCACTGGGATGTACCCAGTGTTCCCAGGAGGAGCTGGTTCCAGCCCTTGCAGCACTGATGGGAGAAAAGCTGTTGCATTTCACACGACAGATGTTGCTCTGTGAATCCATGTCCTGCTGGTCCTTCAAAAGGTTTTCCATGATCTCTTAACCCCTTTATTTCCACTGGGGTTCCAGCACTGGCATCTGACCATGGTGAGCTGTCTCTTCTGGATGCCTGGTGTACCTGTGGCCTTCCCTCCCTGTCACTCCCCAGGGACAGACTTTTGTCCTCTTATTCAAGAGGGGCTGCTCAATTCAGTCTCTTAAAGGATGGCAAACACCCCTCTGCAAATAAAGACATGGAGCTGTCATGTAATGCCCATTAAAGTGCCTTTATGGCCATCACAAAGTGTCCCCTGTAGCTCAGTGGCTCCTGGTGCCCTCTGCTTTCATCTCTATAATCAATTTTGGGGCTCTTCCCAGACTTTTTATCCAGCCACTGTCCCTGTGCTGGGTGGGAGCTGAGCCCAGCCCCAGTGGGGGCACACCAGGACACTCACAGCCTTCCTGCTTCTGCCCCAGCTCCTCTGGTTTGGGGTGTGTGATCACAAATTACCTGCCAGACCCCCAAACTGGAGCCCCCCACCTGTGGGAAGGGGGGTCAGGACCCTCAATCTGCAGATACAGGGCCAGAGCCCCATGTCCATGCCCTGCTCCTACCTGAGTGGCTTCCCACATGGCTACAAAAGTGCTGCTCCTCACAGGGCACGGTGGCTGCTCCCCCAGCACAGCCCGTGCCATGTGCAGCCAATATTAATCATGTTTTTCAACCATTAATCACTTACAACATTAATCATGTTGTCTTCATGTTAAACAGCAGAGGACTGGGACTGCAGGAACTCGCTCTCAAGTGATGGGCCTCGGCTCAGCTGCTCCTGAGAGCTGTCAGCCAGCCAGGGTTCAATTACATTTCACGTATGCCATGTGGCTTTTGCATTGTTTAGTCTCTGATGGAAATCTGGGGCCGGATCGAATTACCTGTCCCACAACAGAACACAACTACTGCCTCTAGAATTACATCACAGAGCCCTCGTGTTTGCTGGAGGTGATCCCACACCCGGCATCAGGCAGGGACTGTCAGCCACCCACCCGTGTCCCGTGGTCCCTTTGCCTGCTCTCTGCCTGCCTCTGGCTGCATCCGAGCTGGCAGGAGTGTGGCTGTGGAGAAACAGATGCCCAAAACGTGTTGGTCAGCCTGTTGTGCAGAGCACCTGCATCTCCTGGCAGGAAAGGTGCAGCCTTTGAGAGCATCCCCTTGGGGTGGTTCTCTCAGAGTCGTCCCCCCTCCCCACCAAGGTTTGGTGGCTCTGGAGGGCTCCAGTCTCTGATTCACAGCAGGACTGTGGCCAACACTCAGTCGGGGTCATTGTGGCTTTGTCTACCTGAGGCTTGAAACCCTCCAAAAACAGAGATCCCTCACCTCTTCTGCTTGTCCCCACACTGGGGCCCTTCCAGAGTCAACATCGAGTCTTGGAATAAACACCTCAAATCTTGGCCACAGAATGCAGTCCCTGCTTTTCTACCAAGGGCAGAGAAATCTTTCTCCCGTGCTGCAAAGTACTTTTGGTGGGGGATCCAGTCCCTGTTTCACTGTCACAGCCACGAACGTGCCTCTCCTCTCATGTCAGAAGGGTTTATGCACACAGTGATGCTTTTCCCCCAACTTATACCCCAAGTTTGTCTCTGAACCTGCCTGGGGACGACTGTCATTCCTTTGGCAGAGAGACACAGGGGACAGATTCCTCCTGCCAGGGATGTTGCTCCTGGAGCTGCTGGAGTTGCAGGAGCCTGGTCCCAACACAACACTCATGGCATCTGAGTTCAGGGAGACCCTCTCAGGGTCTGGTGCACAAACCAAGCCTGTTTTCCCCCCAAAACCTGACATCTGGATATTTGGTTTTACTGGGACACAGAATGAACCCGAGGCACAGAGTTTCCCCAGGCCAGGGATTTTTCTGGGAGGATGGAGGGGCCTGGATCCGAAGGCGGCTGCCCTGACGCCCAGGTCCAGGGAATTCCTGGGAACGCTGACTTCACGCTACTCCTCTTGCTGCTCTGTCCTCCAGCCAAAAGCCAGGCCAGCCATGGGAGCTGAGCTTCTCATGGAGCCGTGGAGTGGAGACCTGGGGCTTGCAGGCTCTGCAGGCTCTTGGGAGGCTGCCCATGCCCCAGGCAGCTGCTCAGGAGGCGGAGGATTGCCAGGCAGCAGGTCTGGCAGTTTCTTGGCAGTGTTTGACTGCAATCAAACCGTCTCCACAAAACATCTCGATGAGCCAGCACATTCCAATGGAGAAATGTCTTGTCTAAATGTTTCTGACCAACTCTCGTGCGGCGGCTTTCTCACTTTTCCTCCTGGCTGTGTTTCTGAAGGGAAAAAGCACTTCAAAGGCACAGCCCTGGCTAGAGATGCTGTAGGTGTGACCATGCTGTCTCAGTCCAGGTCCAGACTCTTCCCCTGGGGTCTGGTGAGACTCAGAAGAACCCTACCAGTGCTGGGCTGCCTGAGGAGCCCTAAATGGACACGGAGGGGCACGGCATGTGTGTCTCAAGAGTCAAGGAGCCCCACCAGCCCTCCTTGCAGTGGAGGGCTGTGTGGTCCAAAGTCCAAGGACCCAAAGGCTGGGCTTGGTTGGTGTGTCTGTGACCCAAGAGAGCTGAGGTAATGCTCAGCAGCAGGTGAGAGCCAACCTCGAGGAGTGTTGGATGTGTGGAGGACGGGATGCCCTGCCCACAGCAAGACAAGCCCCAGCTTTTGGTGCCAGGGTATTTTCTGCTGGAGGGTGTAGACCTGTTCCCAGCATTCACTGCAGCGACAGCTCCTCTGCATCCACAATAGAGGGACTTGGAATTTCCTCTTCTGCTGAGCATCCTGATGGTCCCCAAGCTCCTGCTGCTCCTTGAGATGTCCCTCACCTCTGCTGTAACTCCTGGCACGAGCAGGGTGGTGTTCCTTGATACCTGGAGGCTGTTGGGGCAACCCCTCACCTTGAGAAGGGCTCTCTTACCCGCCCTGCAGAGCAGAAGACCCCCCAGAACTCTCCGAGGGCACCTCTCAACCCTTTTGGGCATTGCTGGACAGGGTGGGAGACATCCCTACACTCAGGGGGTGACCAAGAGGTGCACGCTCTGCCGTGGGGCGACGACGCTGCCCGGGCACACGTCGAGGCTGGGCGGGAACA
The DNA here is from genome assembly GCA_013400415.1 of Scytalopus superciliaris. Lineage (NCBI taxonomy): Eukaryota > Metazoa > Chordata > Aves > Passeriformes > Rhinocryptidae > Scytalopus > Scytalopus superciliaris. The sequence goes on along the minus strand of VXBX01003150.1, from coordinate 63,007 downwards.
CGGGCAGCACGTGCCTGGCAGGGCGTGCACACGTGTGTCGACGCGCGGCTCCGGCCGCGGGCGTTGCCGTGCCGGGCCGAGAGGGGAGGCCAACATGTGGTTTGTGTTTAGAGTGTGTGTCTGGTGGTGTTTTGTAAATGAGGTGCACTCGGCGATGTGTGTGTGTGTGTGTGCTGTGTGTTCATTCTGGCACGGCCCGGCCGCCCGTGCCGCGTTCCTTGGCTTGCGTGGCGCGGGGCGTGTGGCTGCTCGTGCACACGTGTGTGTGTGTGTGTGTGTGAACCTGCACGTGTGCCCGGCACCCCTTCGCGTTTTCGGGGTGCGTTTGAGGTTTGAAAACCGTCTCCCCCCGTTTCTGAGGGCGGCTATCCCTGCTCCCTCCCCTCCTCCGCCCGGCTGACCCCGACCGGGATGTGCGAAGGAGGGAGGCACTGCCCCCATCCCCTCCCACCGCGCTGCGCTCCCCGGGGAGCTGATGAAGTGTGATGTTTGGGGGGCTGGTGGCTGAGCCCGGCAGCCTCTCCCTCTGCAATACTCTTTCTGCAAGCGAGACCCGAGCAAAAACACCTGGAGCCAATTCCCAGCCCGGCAGAGGCGGCAGGAAAACAGAAATGTGTGGTGGCTGTGGTTGCTTCCCCCCGAGGAGGGAGGAAGGGCGGTCCAGTGGGCTGGCTGGATGGTCCAGGGATGTTTGGAGCTGGATGAAGGGCGGGTGAGGCTCCCCATGGGGCATCTCAGCAGCACACCTGGGGATGGCTGGGTGGGTGGGTGGGTGTTCCGCAGACACNGGGGGGGGGGGTGGGGGTGTTCCGCAGACACGCCCAGGCTGGGAATGGAGCATCCAGCTCACTCACGGCTTTATAGCGCTCTGGAGAGGCGGAAGCGCCGTCTCCGTGGTGGTGAAGCCTCTTTCCAAAAGTTCAGCCGTCCCGAGCCCTGGCTGAAGGAAGGCAAAGGGAGAGGAGGCGGAGATGCACTGGAGTAACCCTGGAAAAAGGCCCCCAGCTGTCCTGAGAGATGCAGAGAGGCAGCGGGGCCAAACCCTCCCCACTGCCTGGGATTGGGGCATGGCAAGGCAATCCCGAGGTACCAGCCATTGACATGGCACAGGGACCAGGACAGGTGCTGGTACCAGGTATAGACAAGCAGGGGTGACCTGTGAGCAGCAGCAAACCCTGCTCTGGCTGCAGCAATCAGGGAACCCCCCCAGCTCCTTGTGCCTGGCTCGGGAGGGACAATGGGGCTGTTGCACAAGGTGGCATCTTCTGTGCCTCCCAGCCGGGTTTGAGGTGTTCTCCTCCTGACTCAGCCAGCAGGGAGGCTTCCAGAGAGCAAATCTGGAAGAAGGTGGACAGACCATCCCAGCACAGCTCAGCGAGGCCAGGGACAGGCTCCAGGGGAGCACAGAGAGTGCCCAAAGAGCTGAACGCTGCACTTGTGTGAAAACATGAGCAATGGTGAAAGCAGCAGGACGTGGGAGGGATGATGGTGCAGGGCAGCTTCAGAAACAGCTAAGGATGGAGAGAGAGTCTGGCACTCAACATCTGAGTTTTATCCCTAGTTAAAAACCAGAGCACGTTGGATGACAGAAAGTCATTAAGTGTCAAGAGCCAGATTTGGAGGAGCTCAGTGCCAGGTTTCCCAGAGCTCAGCACCACAGCTGGGGCCAGGCTGCCCAAAAAGCCAGCTCCCATTCGGAGCTGTCACAGCACCCAGCCTTGCAGCAGGGCTGGCTGGAGCTCCCAGGGGATGTGTCTGGATGGGTTTGAGAAGGAGACGAGTGGCTGACCTGCTTGGCTCTCCTCCAAAGTGCCTGAGAGGTGCGTGTTGCTGAGGGGATGCTCCCCAGCACCGACCCTGCAAGGTGCACCCTGCAGGCCTGGGGTGGTTTCAGCCCCTCGTCGGACTGACCGAGGCTTTTCAAGCAGGAGAGCGACAAGTTGTGGGTTTTCAGCTTCCTGTGGGAATTTCTAAGTGAATAATCATTGTGAACATCGTGAAAAGCATGTTAATAGTCCGAGAATACCATCTGGATGTTCACAAACAAAGGCGGTACAAATCCGTGACTGACAGCACACTGAACTCGCTGCTTTTGTAAGGAAAACTATTTCCAAACTGTTTCCCGAATTATTTGAGCAAGTCTTTCCTCAGAAAAGATCCTAACATAGGCAAGCTGAGCACAACAGAGACTTTATCCAGAGGGATTAAAGCTCGGGTCAGATGTAATCAAATGACATCCCCAGTGTACAAATGCAGTCCGTGTTCGGAGATAAGAGGAATCCCAAACACTTCTGCAATGGGAGGAATAAATCTGGAAGTGCCAGAAGGGAACTGAGGGAGAGGAGGGGAATAACTCAAGACTGATTTTGGTGGGTGTGAAGGCCTTGACAGCGGCGAGCAATGAGAGCACACAGAGGGATGTGCTGAGTCTGGTGGCAGCTGCCTCCGATGTCCTCGCAGCGGGAGACCCTGGGAGGGGCATGGGAGGGATGCTGGAAGGGAAGACACGGAGAGGAGAAGCCAGACAGGCTTTGCAGGGAGGAGAGAGGTGCTGACAGCCTGGCTGGGTGCTGGCTCCAAGGTGATGTGCCATGCTGGAGAGGAGAAGCCTCAGGAGGAGCTGGAAGGGCTGGGCATGGGGCTGTGTCCAGCAGCAGGGAGAGATCATAGAATCATGGAATGGAATCATAGAATCGATCGGGTTGGAAAAGCCCTCCAAGATCATCAAATCCAACCCTTGGTCCAACTTCAGTCCTTTACTCGATCATGGCACTGAGTGCCACAGCCAATCTCAGTTTAAAAACCTCCAGGGTTGGTGAATCCCCCCCCTCTCTGGGCAGATCTCCCCACCCACAGGCTTTGGATCGGGGGTGCTGGGCTGAATGGGCGTGCTGTGGGACTCCCAGGTGGTCCTGGAGGGTGACATGCACAGGGCTGCTGCTTTCCTGGACAAACCCCTTGGAAATCAGGCAGCAGTGCAGACCCTGACCTCGGTGGCCTTACATCCTGGAGAGCACATCTTCACAGCCTGAGGCGGCTCCCGAGCCAAGGGCTCTGCAGAGAGGAGCTGGGAATGGGAGCAGCAATCCAGAGCCAGTGGAGGCCACACCGACAGCAGAGCAACCCCAGACACACTGCAGGTAGAAAACATCCAAACCAGGCCATGAGCTGGCCACCAGGGTGGCCACCAGAGAGGGGGTTTCACCAGCAGCACCTGGATGGCTGTAGCTGGCACATCACCTGCTGACTGAGTGTAGCCTGAGGACAACTGTGGCTCTGTCACTCTCAGCTCCCTGGCCAGGCTTGAGCATCCTGGCAGATGATACAGAAACATCTGCTTTTGCTGTCTCTTCCCCATCCAGCTCTTGCAGCAGTGGTTGAGGGTCCCCCAGCCAACTGAAAGCTCCCAGTTGTGAGTGAGGGGTCCAAAATCACTCACAGTATGGCATGTGCTTGAAGATGTGCCCTGGCAAACATGGCACAAATCTGGCTTGCCCTCCGTGCTGGAACACCACCCCTCTGCTCACTGGAGAAATCTTGGCTTGAAAACAGGCAGACCCTGACCCCACCGAGGCACCCCAGCACTCCACCTCCTCCTCATGACCTTGGAGCAGAGACACCCCACTGTTCAAGGGGCCAGTGAATCCCAGTTCCTGGATTTCATCTTGAATTCACCTTGTCCTGTGGTGCTGGGCAGCCTTCGGAGCGAAAGAATGTCGTGTTTACTCAGCACCGTTTCAGGCCAAATTCTCAATGAGAAGGGGTTTGGAACCAAAGAGGTTGGTCTCAGAAAGAAACAGGGAATAAAATCTGATCTCTCCTCCGTGACAGGATGCCTGGTTGTGACAGAACACATACTGACAGCTGGATACCTCTTCTGGGATCAGATGTTTCTCCTTGCCCTGGATGCACCGTGCACTTCCAACATGAGCTCAGGGCAGGAACACGGGAGGAGGACACGGCGTGGGGTCCCTCTTGGCCCTTCCCACCTCCCCACCTCGTGCCAGGGCTTCCTGCCTCCACTGGGCTTGGAGGCAGCTGCAAGAGCTTTGTGGGTTTCCAGTGCTGTGCCTCGAGTTTCTCCTTGGAAGCATTAATTGTACGAGCCTCGTGTTCAGCCCACGAGTTCCAGGTGCTCTCGGTGTTGGGCTGAGAACACCTTCGGTCTCTTCAGATATGTTGGAAACATCCCAGAGGCAGGAACAGAGAATTCACCCAGACAAGCTGCTGAGGGCAGGCTGCCCCACACCAAACAGGTTGCCAGGGTGCCATGGGGTGTGCCATGCCCTTGTCTGCCCCTAAAACATCGCTTTTGTAGGTCCCAACAAGGAGCCCACTGACCGAGATAAATAGGACAAGAGATGATGCCAGGGGATATGGCATGGCAGAGAGGCTGCTTGTTTCCTTCCACTCACTTTGCTAACATGCCCCTAAACCTTCTTGCAGCCAGGAAAAGCATTAGTCACTGTTACCAAGTCAGGATGAGCAGACAGAAATAACAAGAGCGTTCGTCTAGAGCACGTCCATGCCAGGCTAAATATTGTGGCCGGGATTGTTCTGTGCTTGTTCTGGGGAAGAGGGGGAGGAACTTGCTCAGCTGGCACAGTGGGAAGGGGTTGTGTATGTCACCCCAACACCTGGCCAGCTGTGTGGGATGCTGGTGTTCTCTGGAGCTGGTCCTGCTTATGGGTCTGCAGAGACGGACTGACCTGGCAGAGGGGCTGGTGAAGTGATTTGGCTCCTGTGGGTGCAGTGGGATGAAGAAGGATATGGGGAAGCAGTGCTGTGACCTCCTGGTCATTGGGGGCTCTCTGGGCTAGCTCACGGAGCTGGTGGACATTTCACAGGGGACTGCTGCTCTGTATCTCCTGCATCCCAAATCAGCCCTGTCCGTGATGCCAACAGCCAGGAGAGAGGGGAGACACCAGGCTGGCTCCGAGCAACCCAGTCCATCCCACTGGGAAACTCCTGCCCTCCTAACATGGCCCATCCACCCACTGGAGCAGGACAAGCAGGACCTGGATACCCCCTGATGAGGGGAGAGCATGAAGGGAGCTGAGGATGAAGGGAGATGTGAAGTGAGGACTGAAAAAGCAGAGCAGCGAGGATGTGTCCGGGCACGGGGGTGGCTGCAGACGGTATCGCAGCAACGTGCTGGCACGGAGCAGGGGCCAGTCTGAAGTCAAACACAAGGGAACATTTCTACCAGACGGGACAATTACACACTGGAGCCTCTTGCCAGTGAGGCCCCATCACGAGTGGAACAGATCCCATAAGATACTTCTAAGTTTAGAGCAGAGGAGCCCTCTCCAATAGGGGAGGATGCGAGGCTGGAGAGCTAAACCCCGCATGTCGCCGCCAAACCGCCCTCCCCGGAGGAGCACACACAAACCGCTCTTGCAACACTCCAGCTACGGCTGAGACACACATTCCAGCCGAAACCCCTATTTTCAGTTGTTTATACATTGCTCAGAAAATATCCTTTTGGATGGAGTTTGTTCATGCTTGATCTCAGCCCAAAAAAACCCGAAGAATTATGCGGGGATGGTTTGAGCAAAATCTGTTCAGCTGTTTCTGTGTTATGTAAGCGGCAGAATAAATATGTTTTCCTATTTTCAAACTTTTTTTTTTTCTCCTCACTAGCCATCAGATAGCTCAAAATCAGCCTCACGATTTGGAAGGGATGTGCTAACCCCATGGCTGGCTCTCGATGAGGGACCAGCCTGTTCATCAGTGAGGAAACCAGGAGGGACTACAGTTCTTCCATGTGGTGCTCGGCCCCCTTAAAGGTCATCTCCAGAGGCATTGGATCATAACTGGACACCTTAAGAGGGTGTTTTTCAAGAAAGGATTGTCCATTGCCAGTGGAAGGTTAAATAAATAGATATTGAACAAGGATGTGGAAAAGAGCTGTGAGTGTTTATGCAAAGGGGAGCTGAGCCCTGTGCGTGCAGCAAGAGGAGGGCTCAGCTCCTCTCACTGCCCACCTCCTGCTCCAGGGGTGTGCTGGAGCTGCTCCCTGCTCTCTTTTGTGTGTGCTCATTGCTTGGTGGGTTGTGTTTTTGGGAGAGGAGAAGTGAAGGAGAAGAGTTCACAGTCTTGGAGACTCTTTCACTCCGAGATCGTGCCCAGCTGCAGACAGGTGGTGGGTTATGGGCATCCTCGGTGAGGTGGATGAGTCAGAGGTTGGGAACACTTTGTGCCAGCATCTTTGGGGTGGGGCAGAGCTCTTGGAGGTGAATACAGGAATATCCTCGAGGAGAAGGTCATCATCCAAGCTTTAGGGGCCCACACTAAGTCAGTGGAGAGGTGATGCCTTGACCCAGATCCCTGAAGAGTCAATGTTCACTCCCATGATGTGCTCCACAGGAATGAGGGTCTCCAAGACACTTGGGGGCTCATCTCTTCCCAGCATGAAGAGGAATGAAATACCTGAATGCCTGGCAGAGGCTGGGATGTCATTCCTCATCCAACGCCTGCAGAAAACCAGGGAAGCCTGTCCAAGTGCTGATTCTTAACTCGGGGCAGTTGTTCAAGGAATGACATTCATGTAACTACAGACAAAGTGCTATAGCAACGAAACTGGAGCTGCCAGGAACAGACACTCCAACATCGGGTCAATGTTTTGTGGAGAAACCATGGGAAAAATGAGAAGGATCGCTGTGAGCCGGACATGGGAAATTTTCAAGAGAATCAGGAAGCTGATAAAAATGCCCTGAGCAGAAATGGAATTGAATTAAAGGCCTTCAGCTGAATTTAGAGGCTGCTTCAACATCTGTACAAGCCACTAAGGGCTCACAAAATTTAACTGAAGAAAGAGGGCAGGAACAAGAATCACTTCAGGCCTGTTAGCTGGGAAAGGGCTGTGAAACCATGAGCAGGGCAGAAAAGGATATCAGGGGAATTCCAGAAACATCTTGACTTTGAAATCCCCAATCCAGGGACTAGAGGAGCAGGCAAAGGCATCCATAGGCAAGGGGAGATCTCAGTGCCTCCAAGGCAAGACCACAAGCATCCTGGATCTACTGTGAGCCTGAGATGGCCCCTTGGAGCACTGATATCACTTGGACCCACATGAAGGTCAGATCCCCCCTGGAAACTTCCAGCACCTCTAGTCTGTTGGCACTGGTGAGAAAGCAGCACCTCCAGGGCCCTGGGGCATGAGGAATGGTTTCACTCAAGAGAGAGTGTTAAACACTGGCCAGGACTGAGCTCAAATTGTAAGCTCTGCCTCGTTCCTCGTTCCACTGGAAGATCCTGCCGCTGGCTCCAGCTGTAGAAAGGGATGTGTGAACACCCCTGGATTTGCAGACACCTGGAAACCCAACTAGGCCCTTTTTGATGGCTCAGCTTACCTGGGGTGACTCTGCAGTGAGGCAGATCAGAAATGCTGCCACGATCCACCCCATGAGCAGGGAGAAATGCATCCTTAAGCCATCCCAGATGTTTGCAGAGCACACTTACATCCCAGTCCTGAGGTAGCAGAGGAAAAAGCGCTGGAACCAAACGATACGTTAAAAAAAAGAGACCGCCAGATCCACGTGGTAGAGCTGCGAGTGCTCAGGGAGACAAAGAATGCAGCAGCTGCTCTGCCTGCTGAAGGAGGCAGTTTAACATGGAAGCTACTGCTTTCCAGAAGTCTGGAGGGAAGCAAATGTTGCGCTGGGCTGCAAAAACAGCAGCAGAAACGATCCTGGGAATAGCCCGGCAGCTCTTTGTCCAGGAAAATGTGCTGGAAGGAGCGTTGGTTGAGGTTCAGACAGAGCCACTCGGAGGGTCCTTGGGGTCCCAATGTCTTGGTGACAAGCTGGATGGGTGGGACAATGGGAATCTCATGAAGGCCAACAGAGGAAGATACCGAGTCCTGAGGCTGGGATGGAGCTCCTGGAGACCAACCAGCAAAGGTGCTGCAGTGAAGGACACGGAGAGGGGGAGGAGAAGCCGACCGTGAATCAGCAGTGTGCTTTTCCCGTGAGGAAAGCCAACTGGTGTGCTGTGCTAGCCAGACATCCATGGCCAGCATCTGGAGGGAAGATGCAGGAGGCAAGGCTGAGAGAGCTGGGGTCGCTCAGCCTGGAGGCAGAGAGGTCAAAAGGGGGTTCTGATTGTGTTTTCCTGTGCCTAAAGGGAAGCTGTAGGTAGGACAGAGACACACTCTCCTCAGGAGTGAAGAGTAAGGGGAAAACGGGCAACAAGCAGAAGTTTCAGATAAGGAAGGCACCACTGGACACAACAAAAAGGTGCTGTGTGGTCCTGGCACAGAGGTTGCTCATGGGCAACCTGAGCAGATGGATTTGGTTTTGGAGTTAGACCTGCTCTGAGCATGCTGGAGACATCAGATGCTTCTCCAAAAATAAGTCATTCTCAGCAGATCCAGGAAAATCCTTGACAGTACAGAATAATCTCTCCACCCAGGGACACCTTCAGGCCTCTTCCCCCATGCTCAGATTTCTCTCCTTCTTGGACAAGGTTTCCACCCCATCCTCCTTCCTCCTGGAGAGGAGCAGGGCACCCTCAGCTTGAGTTGCTGGTTGACCTGCACAGGTTGTGTTGGCAACATCCTCACTCACTGACCATGGTGGCACAAAATCCTCTCAGACCTCTCACATGTTAACTGTTACTGGCCTTGTCTCCAGGATCAAGACCATGTTTTTCTCCTCATTCCAGGAAGGACAAGTTTTAATAGGCGCAGAATTGGAAACAGCTCCCCTCGCTCGGTTTTCATGTGGGGAGTTGCTCACCACAGCTATGCAAGAGGAGGAAGAGGGCTGGGGTGAGAGTGCTGGCCTTGGGGCACAGCAGGGCCCTGCACATCCTCCCTGGCCCTGCATCCATCCCACGCATCCCAAAGCTGCTCTGCACCCGAGATGCACAAGTGAGCAGAGAGAGAGAGAGAGGGAAATGTGCTGCTCTGTGCTGCTTCCCTGGCCAGAGGGCTCAGGAGCTCCTCTCCTTGGATCTGGTTGAAAGCCAGAGGCTGTTGCCAGGTCAGCACAGTGTTCCTGTTCCCCTCATACTGTCAGGCACAGGGTGTGACTCTTGGGGATGGTCCTGTGCAGGGCTGAGGGTTGGACTCTGTGATCCCTGTGAGTCCCTTCCAGCTGAACACATCCTGTGATTCTGTGAAAGTCCCACACTGAGAGCACTGCTGGACCAGGGAATGTGGAGGGGACACAACCTGTGTCCTGTGTGTGGTGGCAGAGCACAGGACAGGCTGTGGGGCTGGGGGTGGTGCCCAGAGGAAGAAAAGCAGCAGAGACAAGCTGTGACCAAACCAGCTCCTGACTGAAGGTAGTAGTTCTCATCCTGAGAGTGATGCAGGACACGGACCATGTGGTGTGGCAGCAGGTAGAAGGGATGGTGAAGTTCATGACAGCCATGGAAAACTGTCCTGGCTTTAGGGGGAGAGAAGGTGGCCATGGATGAAAGCTGCCTGAGCACGGGGCTGGTCATGGCACAGGAAGAAATGAATGTTTGCTGCCCATGAATAATCTGATGTGGAAAAACAAGTCCATAATTCTCTGGTGTCTTGGAGCTTTTCCTTAAGGGAATGTCCAGGCAAGAGGACGGGGTGGCACCAGTGAACATTGCCGAGTGGGGAGTCACAGAATCATAGAATGCACTGAGTTGGGAGTCCAGCTCCAGGCCCTGCACAGGCCAACCCAAGTGTGCCTGAGAGTGTTGTCCAAAAGCTTCTTGGACTCAGACAGGCTGTGAGTGCTTCCCTGGGGAGCCTCTTCCAGTGCTCAACAGAGAGCTCAACCAAGGAAGTGGGGTGGAGGCTCAAACCCACCCTGGTCCTGTGTTCCCATGAGCGTGGGGTGACCAAAGGGCACACTGACCCCGACCCCACCATGGAGTGGGCTCTGAGGTACCCAGAGCTACAGGACCCACTGGTGATGGTGAGGAGCCCTCCTGGTGTGCCCAGCCCAGCCCAGCCCATGCTGTCTCACAGGAGGAACACAGGGCTGACCCATATTCATGGCTACAACCAGGCCTGTCAGGTGACAGGTCTGCTCTGTGGATGTCTCTGCCCAGCCCTGTCCAGAGGGTGCCACAGTGTCCCAGCTGTGGAGGGACACATCTCCTGTCCACCTCTCACCCTGAGGAGCTCTGCAGACAGAGCTCTCTGCAGTTCTACCCACATTGTCTCTCTTCACACATCCACTCCTGGTGTGGTGTATCCAGCTCTCCCCCAGCATCCCAGCATCATTCCCTTGCCTGTATCCTCCCCCCCCAGCATCCCAGCATCATTCCCTTGCCTGTATCCTCCCCCCACAGCATCCCAGCATCATTCCATTGCCTGTATCCTCCCCCCCCAGCATCCCAGCATCATTCCATTGCCTGTATCCTGCCCCCCCAGCATCCCAGCATCATTCCATTGCCTGTATCCTGCTCCCCCAGCATCCCAGCATCATTCCCTTGCCTGTATCCTCCCCCCCCAGCATCCCAGCATCATTCCCTTGCCTGTATCCTGCCCTTCCAGACTTGTTTCTATGACCACGGGCTGCATTCAACCTTCCTGGAGTGGTGGGTCTTCACTTGTGAGTGTGTCCAAAGTCCTGATGCTGAAGGATCTCTCAGTCCTTCCTGCCATGGGCCAGGTTTCTCCCAAGCCCTAAAGAGCCCAGTGATCACCAGCTCCACATGTTGTTCCATGGAAGGTCTTGGGCATCATCCCTATTTCCAGAGCTAGATGCTGTTTTCCTGATGTCCACCTGGAGCTGGCAGATGAGGAAGGGTGAACATGAAGGGGAGGGATGAGCCAAACCCCTCAGGTGCTCTTTGCCTGTGAATTTTGGCTTCATGTGTTGCATCTGCAGAGCCTGTAGATGGCTGGGCCAGCTGACCTGGTGCTCTGGGGGTGCTGCTGGTCCCCTGGGTGCTAACAGCCTGCAGACTCCCAGGACAGGCACAGACAGGGGGTGTGTTTGCAGCAGGAACTGCACCCCCCCTAAACAGCAACCTGTGAGATCTGGCAAGACTCAGTCTGGCTGAATGAGGGTTTTGGAACAGCCCCCCTGTTTCCCCCCCCC
>VXBX01003150.1:41253-51640 GCA_013400415.1 Scytalopus superciliaris | reverse complement strand
ACCCACACACACATCCTCCTTCCACCTGCAGCACACCCAGGGCTGGGGTGGGATCTGCCCCTCTTCTCTCTTCTGCCATCCTGCATTTGTCACAGTGACTCCCTGGCAGCCCCTCTCTGCTTCAATAAGGGCTCTCTGGGGTGGTCCCTGTGTCCTTGCATGGGGTGTTGATCTGCTCTTCTCTTCACCCAGGGGACAGAGCAGATTGTATTGGGGCAGGACTTTGTTCACAGCCTCGTGGGGACACGCCAAGCTTCACCCTGACTCCTGCACCGGGCAGTGTTCCCAGGCCAGTGCTCAGGGACTCCAGCCTGGGAGGTTTTGGGGGCTCCAGGCTTCCTGAGGAGGCTGATGGAGATGTTGGTGATGAAAAGACCCACCGTGGTGGGGTAGTGCTGATGGATCAGACGAAGCAAAGGGCACTGGGCTGATGACTCCATGACCATGTCTGTGTGTCTTGGCCCCCTGGACCCTGCAGAAGACAGGGTGACTCCAACCACTGGGCCTCGTGTCCGCAGTGCTGGACTGGGGAGATGAGCACAGCTTGGAGGACACTGAGGAATGGCCAGAGCTTTTGGCAGCTCTTCCACAGCCAGAACAATGGCTGACGTCATCTTTTATTTAAGAGGGAGAAGGGGAAAAACTAAAATTGTGACCAGCAGGACCGTAGCCTTGGGAGAGACAGTTTATTTTTCCTGCCTGCTGGTTCCTCTCGCGCTCCCCCCCAGCCCTGGCCGTGGCACAGCACATTCCTTTGGTGTGATCTCCTCCCTCCCATGTAACAGCACATTCCTCCCCTCGCTCCCTTCTGCAGACACCACGATGTAGCCCTGCCCTGACCACCCTGGCCTGGCCACTGTGGAGGGCACAGTGACCACTGCTCGGTGGGCACTCTGCTTCCCACCATCTCTGACACTGGGGCCTGGTGTTGCCCTGCTCAAGGTCCAGCTCCACCCCATGCACAGGTGTCTCTCCAGGTGCTGGTGTCTCCACCCCTGCAGAGCTGAGTGTCCAGGAGGGGTGGCTTGAGACTCATCATGTCTCACCCCATCAGCCTCTCCTAACACCATCATCATCATCATCCCTGTGCATCCTTAATCAGGCTGTGTTCCCACATGGCATTGGGTCTCCATTAGTCCTCTCTTGGTTCCCATTTCTCCCCCCAGCATGGGTAAGGGACTCTGTCTAAAGGGGGGCACATCCCCAGAGTGTGCCACCATTTCTGCCACCATATCCCTGACCCTCCTGTGTGGTTCCCTCTGCTGGTGTGCTCCAGGGTCCTTGTCTCCGTGGTGGGTGCACCAAACCAGTGGGCTGTTCCAACCTTCCAGATGAGGATTCCCATCAGAGGACACAGGAGTGTGAGGTGCCAAACATATTTTCCCACACTGGGAGGAACAAGATCAACCTGGGCTTGGGGTCATCCATTTGGATCCCAAACAGGTAGGAAAGGAGGTGTCTGCCAAGCTTTGTGAGCAGTGGGGTGAGGAGCAAACACCTCACAGGGCTGAGTTCATGGGGCTGGCAGCAGCTCCCAGTGCTGGGACCACCCCAGGCAGGGCAGCTCACCCAAGAGGGTCCAGCCAGACGTGGGTGCTGCAGCCCATCACCCCAGGGTCATTGTCCCCTCCTGGCCAGCGCTGGTGCGGGGTTGAGAAGGTCAGGCTGTGGGTGCTGGTGCATCCAGCACATCCAGCACACCCAGCCCTTGCCCTCCTGCTGGTCTCCCTGGGTTTGTTGGAAACACACTGCTGTGAGCCCGGGCACAGGCCTGGCTGTCTGGTTTGCAGCATTTGCCCAGTGCAGTCAGGCAAAACCAAGTGTTACCTTCCCCCAGGACTTCCTCAAAGCCCCATCCCATGACATTCTCCTATACCCAGTCACAGGGGGGATCAGCAACATCCCTGTCCAGCCCACCAGGATGTCTGAGAGGTGGAGAATCTCCTTCTTCCCACCTTATTTTTAACCTGGGCCAACTCTGCTTTGCTCTTTCTCATGCTGGGGGATGCACAGGAGAGAGCTGGGGGGCTCTGGGGAGTGTTATGGGGGGGCATTGCAGGGGTCTGGGCTAGACCAAAGGGGTTGAATGGGGCCACATGTGCCCCATCTCCTGCCAGACTGGGCTAAGCCAGGGTTAAGCAGTGGGGCAGCTGGGAGCTGCCACATGCCAAGAATGTTTCCAGCCTGGGGAAGGGCTGGACATGAATCACCCTCTCCCTCTGCCAGACGCTGAGTGCAGGCTGGGCTCTGCACTCTGCAGGTCCTGCAGCTGCTTTGGGGACCCCTCTGCAGACCAGGGGTCTACCAACCCCATCAGTATCACCCACACAGGTGGCTCCTGCCCAGTTGTGTGGCTCAGCTCAAGTCCTGACTCGATCTGGGACCTGAAACCCCAACTCTCTGCTTCAGGCAGTGTTGCTGGGGAAGCCCACGTGTGTTGCAGCCGCGGGACATGCTCCTCCCACGCTGCTTCAGCTCTTTGTCTCCACCACTTGTGTGTGTCTGGATTTTCAGAAGTTGTAAATCAGTCTCTGGAGATCTCCTGCCTTGCAGGTTGGCATCGTTGGTACCACGGTTGGTACCATGGTTGGCACCATGACCCTGCTCAGCTCAGTGCTGGTCGTTTCACTGCTCATCTTGGTGCCCCAATGCCCATCAGGGTGGGTTATCCTCTCCCTACACCTCTGACTGACAACTGCATGGTCCTGGTGTGATCCCCAGCAGCTCAGGGGTCCCTGCAGCCTTCCTGCAGCTCCTGGAGAGCCAGTGCTGGGGGAAGTTTGGCAGCCTGGGGTGCTCCTGTCCATGCCCAGCACTCCTGGGCTCCTGCACTGGGTGCCCAGCAAGGTGGGTGCTGGTTCTACATCTGAAGATGCCGAAACCTCTTAGTGCATCCCGTATCCAAACTGGTGCTGCATCCTTGGGAAATCCAGTGACAGTGTTGGAGGAGCCAGAGTCTCCCCACAACCTCTGCCACTTGCAGAGCCTTCAGAGCAACAGCAGGAGGGGATTAGGGGCAAGGATGAAGTTCCCTTGGACTTCTTGGCATCCAGAAGTCCCCAGCAGGGTCCCTGCAGCTCCTGGTGCACAGATATCTCTAATTCACCTACTCACCATGCACAGCAAGGCAGAGGAAAGATTTGAGCACCAGACCAGCCTCAGGGACATTCTGGGAGGCAGTGTGGGAATGAAGAGAGCAGGAGAAACACAGGGAAGCAGGGCTGCTGCTGCCCAGCTCCTCAAACCACTTCGGGCTAAAGTCCTGCCAACTCCTTGCATTCAGAGCATCCCTAGTTTTGTTTGGAAATAACAGGGTTCCCACATTTTCTGCCTCCTTGCTGGGGCTGGCTGGGAGCATGGATGGGGATGAGGGTTGGATGCAGCGTCACTTCCTTCGCTGCAGCAAGACACGTGTTCCAAGGGCTGTGTAAACACACCAGCCGGCCCCATTCCCTGTCCCTGACCTCGCTCCAAGGGTTTCTGGGGAAGGATGGAATCTCCAGGGCAGCGTTTTTCCCTTGCTTTCCCAACACTTTCCAAGCGAGCTCATCTAAAAGCGTCGACTCGAGGGTTTCAAGGAGCTGCTCTGAGCACAACCTGCTGCCTGCCGACTCATCGGCTCCAGAAATAAACAACAAACCCAGCAGAGCCCTAAACATCTGGTGGAAAGCAGGAGCATGTTCCACAGTCTGGGTGTCTGAAGGATAAACGGGGCTGGACAAAAGTCACAGCTCCTTTCTTTTCTGCCTTGAGAGCGGGGCAAGAGTGATATTTATGGGCTTCAGCAATGCTGTGACTGCAACGTCTTGGCACTCCTCTTGCACCGGCTTCTCGGGGAACAGCAACACATGTGTGAGAAACATGTGCTGGGGCACAACATCTCGGGTCCAAATGGCAGCAGAGACAGGGAGGGAGAAGCTCCGGGGACGAGCTGAGCTTTTACCCACAGACGTGCTTGAGGCAGGGCACGCTGTGCTGGGAGGTGGAGAGAGAGAAGCTGTGAGGCTTGGAGAGCTGCAGCCACCTGGAGAAGGCAGAAACCAGGCAACAAGCAGCCTTGTAAGCAAGTTGGCTTCCCCAGAGGTGGGTGTGAAACATGTGGAGCGAGCAAGAGGAGCTCTAGTGAGCTTCTCAGTGCTCAGCCCCCACGGCTGGGTCCTGCACCTTCCTTGTTCTCACAGCTCTGCCCAAAGCAATAAAAATAAACCAGAACCAAATCAGATCCTCAAGGAACCTGCAGCCAAGGAGCAGGACTTGGGATCTGGCACAGAAATACATAAGCCAGTGGTTCTGGTGATCCCAGCCTCGGAGTTAAGTGCGTGAGTGGCCCCACTCGTTTCACTTAGGGAGGAGTGTGTGCTTAAGTGCTTTGCTGGATGAAGGCCTGGGAGATGAGAGGGCTGGACTCCAAGTGGAGCTGGGCAGGAAAGAGCCTACGCACTTTGCTGCAATGGTTGGGATTTCCAGCCTGGAGACAGAGGAGCAGAGCAGGCAGAGTGTGGAAATCCTGCCTCAGAGCCCCAGGCAGGGCAGGGCTGGAGCCAACAGCTTGGACAGCCCAGCTGGTGGTTCCCAGAGTGCCTGCGAGGGGCTGGGCAGCTCTGGCTCTGAAGATTCATGGCCAGGTGGTCTTGTCATGGGGCCATGGTGTGGTAACACCTCTGTGCTTGCAGTGGCACTGACCCATGCCCAGCCATGGACATCTCCTGTGACCCTGGAGAGGAGGTCCTGGAAGCTGAGGAGGCACCTCTGGCCAGGGGAAGGGACAACATGATTTGGGCGAGGGTGAAAGGAGATGATCTGGTGCTTTCTGAGGTGGGGCCAGGCCATGACCAGGTGCTTTGGAAATCAACCCATCCCTTCACCCAGAGTGCTTCTTGGAGCTTCAGAAGATGCACCTGAAGCAGCACCCCTTGCTTACAATCCCAGATCTGGGGCTGGGGCCTCTTCTGTGAGCCCCTTCCCCTTGCTCCCCACCCAGACTCCCCCAGCTGCCCCAAGGTCATGGACACACACCACGCCAGGCAGGAGATGCATCTCCCTGGGGGTTTGGCACCATGTAACCTTCCTCCTGAGCCACATCTCTGCTCATGTGGGCCAGGAGAGGCCAACCCATTGCTGTGACAGGGCAGGACACGCAGGGTGCCCATTTGCTGGGCTGTGCCCAGCAGCACCACGGTGCTTGGCGGTGCCTGCTCCTGGTGGGGGTTGGCAGGGCTGTCCCTGTGGAAGCGCAGTGAGTGCCAAAAACCATGGAGAGCTCCTCCACCAGAAGTCCATGAGCTCCTGAGTCCTCTTCAAGAGAGACATTGCCTGTGTCTGGACGTTGCCCATGGAAAGCTGGACAACAGCTCCGGTGACACATCCACCTTGGCAGGCACCGGGATGGCCGTTCCCTGGACATCCACACGGCCAAGGGATGCTTGAGTGTGTGGGGAGGAGGGAAGGGCTTCCTTGCAGCTGGGACTTGGCAGGGGTGAGGTCTCATGCATGGTGATGATGCTCAGATATCATCTCTGGTGATTTACAGCCGGAGCACGCAAGAGCTGCTTTGGGAAGATCCTCATAAATAGCTCCGGCGTGACAGAGGGCCTGCTGGATAATGGAAAAGAGAGGGATCTGCCCCTGTCAGGGCTCTGTGCAGTATCAGGGGGTTAACCCTGTCAGGACAGCTGTGAGGGACATACAGGTCCTGCTCCAGCTCTGCCCTGTGGAGTCAGGTCATTTGGCCCTCTCCGTGTCCATGGCTCGTGTCCCACCACACTGACCTCCAGTGCTTGTGCCATGAGATGCTTTCCTCATGCCTGCCCCATGTGCCCCCTCTTTCCAGCCCCCTCCAGGATCCCACGTGGGTTTTGCAGCATCAGAGCGGAATAATTTTTATCTGGAGGTTCTGCCACCTGTTACCAACACTGGTCGAAACTTCAGAAGAACTGGCTTTCCCTCTACAGCCTGTCATAGGCATTCTAGAAATCATGGAATGGTTTGGGTTGGAAGGTGACTTCAGGATCAGCTTGTTCCACTCCTCTGTCGTGGGCAGGGACACATTCCCCTAGACCACGTTGCTCCAAGCCATGTCCAACCTGGCCTTGGGCACTTCCAGTCACTGTATTTGTCCTGCTATGATCTTCTCAAAAGCTTTCTGCTCCAAAGCTCAGCTTCTGACACCTTGCAGGACTCACACAGGACCTTGGGAGGTCTCCCTGACCACTTCCCACTGATCTCCTGCACATTCATGGCTGAGCCACCTCCACAGTCTCATCCTATCCCTGCACACCCTGGCCAGGACTCATCCAGATGTTCCAGCCTTGGTACTGGATCTTCACCTGAGTGAAGATCATGCTGATGAGCCCTGGAGAGATCCTACCAGAGCAAAAAAAGGGAAACTGAGGTTTGAGCAACGGAGAAACCATCAGCCCTCCCCACACTGCTCGCCCCTTGGCACGGTGCTCCTCCCAGATGTCCCATGTCCTCTGCTGTGAGGAAGAGGAAGCCTGGGAGAGGCACATGGCAAGTCTCCTCCTTGACAAGGGGTCTCCAGTGCCCGCTGGGCAGGTGCCCAGGCAGCTGGGCCGGGCTGACGGGGTTGGCTCCGGTACTGCAGGAGGAACAGATGGGATCCATTAGCAGAGATTATTTAGATATCTCCGAAGGGCTCCGTCACAACCCATTAAACTTAGACAAGCAGACATAATGAGGGCTTAACGAGGCCGTCTCGGCAACACGCCTGGCACTGCTCAGCACCAGGGGAGCTACTCCAGGACAAGGGCAGGCAGGGAGAGACCCCTCAGATCCCCCAAGAGCTTGGTGTGTATGGACAGCCCCAGCCATGGGGTGTCTGTCTGGTGCCCCTCCATCCCTGTGAAGCTCAGTCACCTGGCAGCCCTCAGGATGGGGGAACAGCAACTCTGGATGTGCTTTCCTGCCCCAACTTCCACCCTTCCTCCCCTCTGGAATCTGCTTTCTGCAGAGACATGGGAAGGCACCGCTGTCCCGGCGCTCTGGCACTGCTCTTGGCCCATGCTGGGCTAACACACTCAGGCTGTGCACGTTCCCTGTGCTGAGCCTGGGCACTGCCATTCCCCCTGGCAGCCTTCAGGATCCCTCCACCCACGAGACACCCCCTTCTCCATCACCTCCCTGACAAGGCCAGATGTCTGAGTGACAGGCAGAGCACGCCAGGAAAGGCAGCTGCCGTCGGCACCTCGCCACACGGTGCCATTCCAACGCCTCTGTCCCAGCAGGGTGGCTGGAGCTTGTCCTGCCAGGCTTCCTGGTGGAGCCAGGATGGTGCCATGGCACGCCAAGCACTTGCAGCTCTGGGTTTGCTCAGCTGCATCATCTCCATTTCCACTCTCCCTGTTTAAGGGATTGACTTTTGCTGCTCTGCTTTCTGATGGCATGTGCTGTGCCCTGGGAATGCTGCACTTCAGAGGGAGGAATCCCTTGGCAGAGAGGGATCATTGCCCTCTCTCGTGGAGGGTTTGGAGGCTGGGTTGTCCCAGGAGATGGAAGGAGGGCAGGACATTCCCTGGGGATTTCCACAGAGGAGTGGATATGTCATCATTAACTCTGGAACTTAGAGCAGCCTTTAATCTGACAGCAGTTTGGAAACATTAGAGGGAAAAGGCTGGGAGGGGTTGGATGGAGATCCACCATGCCAGCAGGACAGCTTCCAATGGACAACGTGTCCCTTGAACACTTCTCCCTGCAAGTCCCCAAGGCCAGGTTGGATGGGGCTTGGAGCAACCTGGTCTACTGGAAGGTGTCCCTGCCCACGGCCGGGGGGTGGAAGGAGATGGTCTTTAAGGTCCAACCCAAACCATTCTGTGACTGTGTGATTCCTGCTCCCAGCTGGAAGCCCTGGGCTACCCCAACCCCTGAGGGCCACAAACCTTGTCTCCCAGATGCCACAGGGAGTTACCTCCCCACCATCCTGCCTGGTGTTTCCATACACAGTGCCTGCAAAGCCTGGGGCAGCTGTTTCCCACCAGTACATGCCTTCTGCCAGCTTTCCCCGTGGGGTTCTTGAGGCTCCCCACGTTCCAGCTGGGGAACTTTTCTAACCAGATCATCTGTTTCTCTGTGGGGGGGCGGCCGCAGTTTCGAGGCACTTCCAGGAATTCAGCAACACTCAATGGGCTCCGGATGGGATGGCTCAGGTGTCTGAAGGTATGTCAAGCCTCCACTCAAGCATTTGACAGTGTTTTCCATGACCTCATTAGGCTGAAGATCATTAGGCTGAAAGAAGAAGAAACTCGAGCTCCTGACAGGGAATTATGGTTCATTATTTGTCGCCAGCACAGTAGGTAGGTCATGTCTAGCAAGCACAGCTTTTATATGTGCCATTACACGCCTGGGCGTCGTGGCCTCTAATAACACTATTTCTGGATTGCAGGGATGATAATTGAGAACTAGTGTGTCATTAATTATACAAATGACTTGATGCCAGCCCTGGATCGTGTCTCTAATTTCTGGAACTACTGTCCTCATTTGTTTTCTTTGACAGCTCCTAGCACTCCAGGTCTTGCATTGTTGGACATTTTATTCCACAGCCACGGCGAACCCGGGGCGGTGGGTCCCTGGATATCCTTCTTGAGGCTCATCCTGCTTCCAAGCACAAACAGCCTGGGATCTCTGGAAGAACTCCTGTCTGTCAGCATTCCCCTCCCACGCTGCTGTGCACGCACTGCCAGGACACGCAGCCTTAGCAGGTTGGAGTTTCAACCCCTGCATGGGCTCTGCCCCACCAGGGCATCTGTGCCCATGCCAGGGAACACATCCTGCTCCCTGTTGGCAGTTCCCTTCTCCCTGGAGTCTCCTGACAGGAGAGGGTCAGCCAGCACAGAGGCTTTCCTGAAAGGACACTCAGTGCCCTCTGGCCCAAATCTCGGAGCTCCCCCTGTGGCTCCAGGGGTTGGAATGGCTGGGCACTGAACCCTGATTCCTTGCAGGGGTGCACCGAGCTGGGGGCTTTCCCCAGGGAGTGACACCACCCATTTTTGTGCATTTCCCAATGGGAATGAACAGAGTTTGCTCTGGGATTAGCTGGCTGGTTCAGGAGACATTGCTGGCTTGGACTGGTGCATGGGTGGGAGATCAATTGATGCCACATCCATCAGTGCTGGGGCAGCAGCTCTGTGTGGGCAGCTCAAGCAGCTCCCAGGGGGCTGAGGCTCAACTTTTCCTCAACCATTTGTTTTATTTCTTTAACCTGGAGTATTTTCCTGTTGTAAGTCCCTCCCAGAGCTTTTCAGGACTTTGGTTCCGTTCTTCTGGCATTTTTCCCTGTAGTACAACAAGATCCCTGTGAACTCCACTGCCTTCAGTATCTCAAATATTTGCAGTATCTTTCTGTGAAATGTTTTGGATGCACAGCAGAGCCCCAGGGAGTCCCGGGAAGCACCTCCCAGATAAGGCATTAGGAGCACACATGCAGGAGGGCTTGGGCTTTGTCCAGCAGAACCGGTGAGGATCCAGATGAAACATCCTCCAGGAGAACATCTCAGTGCTTGCTCCAAACCATTTCCCCTGCCAGGCACAGCAGAACACGCCATTTTCACACCAAACCCAATCCCAGATGAAAGAGTTTCTTTCTCCATGTTGCACAGAGCAGCTCCACAGGGCTTTGCTATCTGTGTCTCCCTCTTGCCAGCTGGTTCCTCTGTCGGAACTGCTGGAGTGCCAGAGGGACATTTTTAGCCGCTCTTATGAAAGAACAACGTTATTTGCTAAAATTATACATTAGCCATTATTTCCTAAGCCTCCCTTGTCGTTCTCCTCCACTGGAGACAGGTCCAGGCATGCCCCCCAGCCCTCCTCTGTCCCCAGGGCCAGCTGGTGCCCAGCACAGATGCTGGAGCCCTGCTGTGCCATCTGAAGGTCAGTGCGGTCCCACGCTGCCATCTGGCACATTCCCCCCCTCCCAAAATGTTTCCCAAAACAGCCTCCAGCATGATCTTTTCCATGCTGCCTCTGTCCCCCATGCAGCCCTCTGGGATCACCCCCACATCCAGCTCTGACGTGGTTGTGCTCCACACGAGGAGTTTTTTCCAATGAGCTCCTTTCAGCAGCTTTCCCAAACCTGCACACCAGGTCCTGGCTCACAGGCAGGCGGTTCAGTGCTCACCAAAGGGATTTGCCAGTCCCTACATGTGCCACTGCTTGACAGTGCCCATGGGGAATCCTGCACTCTGAGACTTTCCTCTCTCCAATGAGTCCTTTCCTCTTTTCTCTTTTCTCTTTTCTGTTTTGTTTTCTCTTTTCTGTTTTCTGTTTTCTGTTTTCTGTTTTCTCTTTTCTCTTTTCTCTTTTCTCTTTTCTCTTTTCTCTTTTCTCTTTTCTCTTTTCTCTCTTTTTTCTCCTGTCTTCCCTTCCCTTCCCTTCC